>SNQJ01S0053905.1:55272-80265 GCA_010110895.2 Picea sitchensis
GTACTGGGGGACCTAGCTCACAACTAGGGTCTTAAGCCATCCTCCGGGGAGAATGGCTCTTGCAACTGCATTAAATTCAACAACGGCCTCCAGAAGAGTCCATAAAGTTGTTAGCTATGCTCAATTGTTTGTCCCGCCTCCAGGAGCATATCTGATATAGATATAATGGTTTTGGATGATGAATAAAACAACACCTACACCACAATTTGGCGGGTGTCCCTAACTGGCCCCATTGAAATATCCCCAAGGTGTTCCGCAGTCCAAATGAGGGAGGACCGTATTCCATTGTTTCTGACTTTTAGGATCTTCTTTGAACTCGGACACTTGACTGAGTGTGATTGCTGCTGTTATTTCTGGTGGCACCATTTTATCTTTGAAAATGGCACTGTTACGTGCCCACCAAATATTGGAGATCATTAAACTTGGTAATCCTGCATAAAGATGCACTGACCTGTCGTGTATCTAGTTCCTTAAGCGTTCTTTCAGGCTTCCTCTGTTCCACCCCGCTTTAGCATTAGTCTTTTCTTTAATAATCTTCGTAGCCTGTCTTGCATAGGGGCAAGATACAAAAAGATGAGAAGTCGTTTCAGCATCTAATTTGCAAAGAGCACAACGAATGGGTCCACACCAACCCCTTTTTAAACCGTTATCCCAAGTCAATAGTTTGTTGTTCAAGGCTAGCGAAAGAGTGATTTCTCTTCTTAGTGGGGCTTTGAATTTCCAGAGTGGCTTCCACCACCATTTAACTGGTGAATCGAAACAATCTTCTTTCCAGGCTTTGAATCCTAGTTTTTCCATGAAGATTCCGTCCTTCAGGTTCTTAGACCAACACAATGAGTCCTCAATTTCCTCATCAAGAGAGATGAAGTTTTCACATAGAAGAGAAATGTAGGAGTTCCATTCCTCTATCAGAGCCTTGAGGAGCCCCAATGCAATAACGTCCTTCCAACCTTCTCGACCTCGTGGTTGAGGGTTCCCTACATTGGCATCTCGCAGGGTAATAACATTTTAAATCCTTAGTAACTGGCGCAGAGGCTCAAAGAGCCTAAAATTGTCATTGACTCCCAGCTAGGGGTCCTCTCCCACTCATACTCTACTTCCATCACCAATTTTCCACACTATCCAGTTGCTTACCGTTGAGAAGGCCTCTACTAGTGCCTTCCATACAATGGAACCCTTCGAGGATTTGACCGACATCCCGAACCACTCGACTATAGATAAATTGGCGAAGTATTTTGAATTCATCACAAGTGTCCAGAGCATGTTTACTTGTGTTAGTCTCGATAAGTTCCTATCGGCTAATGCTCTCACAAAGGGGCGTATGTCTTTGAGACTCCACCCTCCAAATTCCTTTGGGGTCGCTATTGAGTGCCACTTTGCAAGGTGTATTCCTTCAGGGAGGTTCTGGCCTGCCCAAAGATACTGATAGCTCAGCGTACAGATTTTCTCTAGAACTCCTTTGGGAATTGCCGCTATGGAATTCCAATAGACTGGAATACCTTCCAAGATTGCTTTAAGCAACATGAGCCTTCCTCTAGATAAAGTCTTATAAACCCAAGTAGAAATCCTTTTCTCCACCTTGCGAATTAGCCACCCCCAATCCTCCTTTCTGTAACAGTCTGCCTTGAGACAAAATCCCAAATATTTTACCCCTTCCATGTTTTTCCTTTGAGTTGGGATTAGATTTAAATAAGAATTCAATTCAACCTCCGTGCAATTATTTAACAATATACACGATTTATCCATATCGATCATCATTCTCGTAGCTTTGCAATATACGTCTAAGATTCTTTTTAGCAATGCCAGGTTTCATAGGGATCTTGAGACATTGCAGAAGACATCATCGACGAACAATAAATGAGAAACCATTTATGTTTCTGATACCATTATCCCTCTCAGCCGATCATTATTTCTGGCTTCCTTTATTAATTTGCGTAGAGCTTCTGCTATAATTAAGAAAAGAAAAGGGGAAAGAGGGCAACCTTGACGTAGTCCTCTCGAAGCTTTGAAGAAACGAGAAGGTGAGTCGTTTATCAGTTCTGAAAAGGAAGCGCTTTGTAGGCATCCCATGATCTGGTTCACCGTATTAAGATTTAAGCCCATCTGGATGAGGGTCAGGCGTAGAAAAGTCCATCTCACCCTGTTGTAAGCTTTTGACAGGTCTAGTTTCAGAATGGCCGCTTTGAGGTTCTTTTTTTTAACCAAGTGGAGTACCTCTTGTACGATTGCTACGACATCATGTATTTGTCATTTTTGCAAAAATCCAAATTGTTCCTCTCCGATTACCTTACCGAGTACATGCCTTAATCTTCTAACAGTAATCTTGGTAATCAATTTGTATACAACGTTACAACAAGAGATTGGTCTATAGTCCTCGAACGAATCTGCACTCTGTTTTTTGGGTATAAGGCACAAAAACGTCGAATTAAGAGTGCCATGTATTCTTCCTACCTTTTGAGATTCTCTCACCATCATAAGCAAGTCTGTAATGTCCCCCACCTCTTGATAAGAGGATTACAGAGACTTAGTAGTCTAGATGTCCCCACTAGACTATAGTCTCATGAGAAATGGGGACTAAGAGAATCCAAAGTATTCACCTAAGCACAATGTTATAATTTAAAAGTGATTTTGGGGAAAAAGGTAAAGTAAGTGGAAAAAAGACCACATGAAGAAAAGTAAAGAGTTAACCTTAGAAGGTCGTCAACTAACTCAATTGAGAATTAGAATAGGGGTATAAAGGAAAAAGGAGGGCGACACACTCCTCATTCTTGACATTTTCACTTTTGTATCTTGAGCTCTAGAGCCAAAGACGTTTTGAGGGTTTTGGGATAACAAACCCTAGAGATTAGCTTGGTGGTGAAACATTCCACCTCTCCTAGTCCAAGCTTGGTCACAAAGGTGCAATATTCCTCCCCCACCATTCTACAACAACTACAGGTTACTCATCCAGTGGAGAAGAGAGGCAATGCGCAGTTTCTGGGGTTTTCCAGTAGGAGGGCGCACTTGTTGAAGGAAATCTATTCGATCTGGAGAGAGGAGGTTTTGGTGGCCAAAACCCATTGGGATCTGATTGTTGGGCCTAGGGTGCCTTGCCTAGCCCATTTTGGAGAGGGTTTTCTTGGCATATGATTTATTTGGAGCTTGGCACGATTTCTAGTGAAGGAGGGTGCACTGCATCAAGGAGATTCATTCACTTGAGGTGTCGTAACACCTCCAATCAACCCAAGACTTTGCCAAGGGGTTTGTATTCCCCTGATCTACTGTTCTACCAATTTTGGAGGGATTTAGAGGCCTAGAAGAGGAGGGCCGAAATCTGGGCAAGCTACAGCCACAGGGAAGTGCGCAACTCGGCCTGGCAGAGGGGTTCCAACTATTGAAGGGAAAGACATTAATCTTGTATCTTCCTATAGGTGTTTGGTTGGCCTTTGGAGGCTTGAATCTTCTCTTCTTGGTCATGTTTGAGGCGTATCATCAATTTTGTTGCTAGATCTCAGTTATACTGTTCCAGATCTGCAGATCTATTGTATCGGGATCTTCTAATATCTAAATAAAGGTTAGATCTAAAGTTGTTGCTTTTCCATTGTGTTGAATCTCTTGTATCTTGTCATTGGATGTGTTTATTACTGTATTCTTGTCACTTGCACACTGTAAACTTCATATAAGCTCCATAGTGCAAGCCTTGAAGGCAGATCTGCAAAACAACAAACATTAAACCAAAAAACTCAACCTAAAACCTAAGTTTCCAAGCAAGGAACGACTCGGGAACATTACAAAGTCATCTTTGAGTAAATCTTAAAAAGATTTGAAAAATTCGACAATGAATCCGTCCGGCCTTGGGATTTTTCCATTTTGCATGGAGGCAAGTGCTGCACAAAGTTCCGTCTCCATTACCTCTTCTTCCAAGGACCGGTTCATCCCTTCTGTGAAAATCGACTGAAACTTTGAAACCACTTTAAGAACTTCATGGATAGGACAACCAACAGGGGCAGTAAAAAGTCTTTAGAAGAATCAAGCTCCACCTTTGGCCTTATCTCAGAACGAGCTTACCAGCATTCCTTCCTCATTTTTTATCTCTCAAATCGTGTTGAGATTCTTCCTGATATTAGCATAGTGATGAAAGAACTTCATATTGTTATCTCTTGCCTGTAACTAGAGCGACCTACTCTTCAGACGCCACTCTTGTTCTTTTTTTAGACACAAATTTCCTTAGCCCTCCAATCTTTAGTTCTTCTAACAGTTTTGGGCTTAGGGGTCCCTCCTCTATTCCTCTTTGAAGGGAGGAAAAACTTTCCTCGATCTCCATGATTTCCTTGTGTCTCTTATAGCTTTCCAGGTGGGAAGCCATTATTTGATGGCTTTTTTGTTCTTTTCAGATTGTCTGCAAATTGAACCATCAAGGGTTCAAGATTTGATGGAGACAACCTTATCCATGAGGAGGATACCAACTTATTAAATTCTTCATCTTCTAACCATACTTAACTTATTTTCAAGGGGGCAAGGGGTGCCTCAGATTTTGGTTTCCACTGTAAGGAGACGAGACGATGATCGGAAATCTCTCCATCCTTCACCTTGGATTTAAGTCTGAGGCCCAACTCCAAGAGCGCCTTTGAGACTAAGAATCTATCTAATCTCTTTGCTACCTCTTCACTTTTTGTTCTGAAGTTTCTCCATGTAGGTAAGAGTTTTTCCGGTTCCATGTCGACCAACCACGTTTTTGCAAGGAGAGAAAGAAAGAAGCCTTTTTGGCGATCTTCTCTAGAGTTCGSCCCCCACACTTCTCTAAGAGAGAGAGTGAAGTTCAAATATCCTCCTATCAACGTCAATGGATTGTTAAAGACAATTGCAGATTCCAATTCTTCCCAAAAAGGGACTCTGACAAAATAAGGTCCGTAAATGTTGACAACTGAGAAAGAATAATCACTATCTTTATGCTTAAGTTTGACCGAGATAGAGGTCCTGACTGAGGAAGAGTCTAAGGCCTTGAAGGCAGGGCTCCAACCAATAAGGAGTCCTTCTGACATACCCTCAACATCAACAGAGATGAAGGACTAATTTTTTAACCAAGGTCTCACCACCTGCATGGCTTTTTCTCTTGTACACATTGTCTATTGAAGCAAGATAATATTTGGTCTTAGGCTCAGGAATAGCCTTTTGAGGGCTAGCTTCTTCTGGGGGCCCCCAATCCCTCTAACGTTAAAGGAGAGGAAAATCATCTAGACAAGGGGGGAAAGGCGCTCCCCGCTCTAAGGGCCCTGGTGATAGTATATTGAGTGCCTTTTCGGATTTCTACTGCTGCTTTCTCTTTTTCCTTTACTAAATGCGATTTTCCTTCCAGCTTGTGAGACAATGGGTGGATCTAAAGCAAGACCGCCTTTTGAGGGGGTAATTTGTCTAAGGCGAACTCTTGGGCGTAGGGCATAGCCTTTCGCTAAGGGGGAAGAGGGCTTCTGGGCCATTGGGGAGAGGGGGAGAGCACTCTTCGTAAAATTGCAAGGGGGGTCACAGGAGGGAGAAGGGAAGGGGTTAAAGGGTGGAGGGGACACTGAGAGTATCGAGGTGGGCTCCCTGTAAAGGGAAGAATGGGAGGGGGATAAAAGACAGGGGGGGAGGTTTTGAGAGGGGAAAGGTCGTGCCGATGCGGAGGCGGAGAGAGAGGAGTGAACATAAGCCTGCCTGAAAGAGGAGGTACAACGAGGGGAGGAGAAGAATGGGGAGAGGAGGGGGCGAGAAAAGGATCAATTGTTTCCGACGATACTTTCACCTCTAGAACAGAAGAAGGAAAAGAATCAGAGACAAGAAGACATGATTCCATACCAAAGATCTCAACCTTGGTCTCCCACCAAGGATTTCTACCTCCTGGCATATCACCAACGATCACTACTCTTGGTATCTCACCAAGAGTCACTCTCTTGGCATCTCACCAAGAGTCTCCCCCTCTTGGTATCTCACCAAGAGTATCTGGATCTTGGCATCTCACCAAGATCCTCAACTTGGCCTCTCACCAAGTGACTTCCACGTGAGGTGGAACTAGAACCTGATTTGCCCATCTCCGTAGCCAAGTGAGGCTCAAGCCTCTGTGGTGCCTTGCTGCTCCTCCTCATCAATCTCTGATGCTCTGAAGCCCATGCAACAACCCTCTGTCTTGCAACTCTTAAACTGAAGCTGTCTGGGGTGGACCAGTCACCCTTTGATGATGGTGTCCATGAAAACTGAGTCTGAGCTCCCTCTGAATCACTACTATGAATCAATAGGTCCTCCTCAACTTTGTCTCCCCACTTGATGCTGGATGGTGTAACAACTGACAAAGAAGTAGTGAATGCACACTCTCTCGCAAACTGTGTATCGAACTCAAGCTCCTCTGCAGTCGCTGTTGAATCATCTTGCTACTTCTTCTTCTTCTTGGGACACTGTCTTGCAAAGTGACCCATCTCTCCACAAACAAAGCATCTCACTGTGCTCATGTCTCTCTCCTGCCCACTGCCACTCTGCTGTGGTTTGGCCCCTCCCTTAGGACCCTACCTAGCACCTCTATCGGTCTTCTTCTTCCCCTTAGTCCACAGAGCAAGGTTCTCATCACCCTGGGTAATCAACTGCTGTTCTGAGGACTTTGAGGTGAGTCTCGTCTCCTCCTGAACGAAATCATCCCAAAGTCTCTCCCAAGTAGGCATAACCTCTCGGGCAACAATGCCTCGAACAAATGGGCCCCATGGTTTGGAAAAGCTGTTTAAGGCTGTCCTCACCATAAAACCTAGGTCCACTATCTCTTCGACGGCTGCAAACTCATCTTTGATCTCAATGAATCTGCCAAGGAATGATGTAACCAACTCAGAATCAAGCATCTTAATGCTCCTGAGCCTGTCTTGCAGAACCATTTTCCGGTTCTGGTTAGAACTCTGGTAAAGCTTGCATAGGGAATCCCACATCGCAAATGCATAGTCCTTACCAGTGAAATGTGGAATGACGTGGTCTCTCACCCCGTCACAAATAGTCCTTTTCGCCTTGTTCTTCTTCTTCGTGAACTCTGCCACCATGACAGGAGCAGTAACAGGAGGAACAACAATGTGAGCCTCAACTATATCCCATAGTTCAAGGTCTTCTAGGACAAAAATGATCCTGGTCTTCCAAGGGGACCAATTGCTAGCTCCATCTAGCCTATCCTCAGCCCGCATCTGGGACACCGACATGGTTGTCCAATAAAGCTCACATTGATGCTAAAACAACACAAGAATACTGCCTCACTCCTGTCAACACAGGTGTGAAAAAAGGGAGTAACACCACAACCTCACTCCTAGCAAACAGGTGTGAAAAGAGGTCAAATACAGCCTCACTCCTGTCCACGCAGGTGTGATAAGAGGCTGTCCAAAAGTGTCCAAAATCAGCCTTGAACTGTCCAACAACTCTTCCCACAAGCTGTCCACAAACTCTGCCAACAAGCTGTCTAAAAATCTGCCCCGAACCACCGAACAAGCACTAGCCAAGAGGCACCTTCAAATCTGATTTTTGCTCATTGTTTTGGACAGTAAACTTGCTGTCCAAAAACAGCCAACAGATCTGATTTTTTCTCCTCGAGAGCTGCTCACTCAATGCTAAAAAATCAGCAAGTCCAAGCCACCATTGGCTTTGATACCATGTAGATTTTCTGAGGTACTATGAGGCTGCCCAACAGGTCTGTCTTTGACCTCTTGTTGGGCTCTAAGTTTCAATCTCTGTGACTGTCCTTTGCTGCTGTTTTAGGACAGCAAACAGTCAAGTAMTTTYTGCTCAMAGTTTTAATGGTTAAGTGTCCTTTTGAGGTGCCCTTGCAAGTGTTATATTTTCCCAATGTTAGCACATGCAATATRCTCAAAACAAATAACACTACCTCCTARATCTTTWCAACTTTAAATGYTGATTTACAATTCTAAGCATGCATGAAATGAACACAAGTATTTTTGGTCAACATGACCCTGGATAAACMCCCCCCCGGGGAAAACCAGTTTGGAATGGAAGTATATATATGTGGAGAATAGAAGGTGGAATACAACAAGTACATGAAACAAATGAACCTGATACAATAGCAGCGTGTCTCAAGCTGCAACACAAGTCCAAGAGTGAGAGATGMGCCCAAGCATGGTGTGCCCTCCTCAAAWATAGCTCTATCCACTGAAATGAAGCACCCTTGCTCCTTGAAGCTTTGATGGAGAAACCCTTGCATCACAATGTGCTCTCGTGTGCTACCTCTCCACTGAAACTGTCCTCAAAGCAATCTGACCACTACAAGACCTCCCTGCTAGCTATGCGCCTTCCTCCTCAAGTGCGCCCTCCTCCTAGAAAGAACAACCACCACAAATAAATTGGGCCCTAAGCCTTCACTTGTATGAGCCCTCCATGAAAGGAGGTGCCCAAGCTCTTCTCTCCCAATGCTTCCATTCTCATCCTCTTGCCCTTCTCCAAACTCTCTTTGTGAACATACAAGTGAACGAGCCTCTCCTTGCCCTATGCACCCCTCTTAAGGAAACATAAGGAAACCTAAAAAGTTGGGTGGATGAGATCATCTCATCCCATCTCTAATCAATGGTTGAGATCTCTCCAAAAGAATCTCAACTCAAAACCCACTTTACTCAAGTTTTCATAGTTTCTCTTTATGTCCCTCAATTCACCCACAAAGTGAATTAATAGTCATTTTAGGCTAAAATGACCAAATTTTACTTTTGACTTAAATCTCCAAAGTCAAAGTGAAATTAGACATAAAGTACATGGTACAAAGTATTTCCCACTTGTGTTTAGAGGCTCACAAACACAAGGGGACCACTTTCCAAGGTACCCAAATCTCAACAGTTTCTTAACCAAATAAATCAGCAAAAGCATAAAAATGAAATCATACACATTGTACACAAATTTTTCGGTAAATCATCTCGGGAAAAACCTCGAAGGAAAAACCAAATCAGTGAGATTTATTATTATTATTCTGGGCTCCTGTTGTGGGAAAATGGCCCACCTGAGGAATACAAAAACAATAGATAGCCAAGCCCTACAAACCTCAAGATCAGTCCTTCGATCATGCTGGTTGGCTGCTATCTCCCTTGCTGCCCCTTTACTCCTATCCTCGACCCCTTGCCCTCCACACTTGGATGAATGTCCTTCTCCACCCAATCAATAAGAGCTCACTCTCTCACTTTGTGTGTATTTGTTGTGTTTCATCCTCTCATACAAGCTGCCTTTTATAAACTTGAGTTTACCCTGAGTCCAAAAACCTAGATCTCCTAAAGTGATCAACGACAAAGATCTAGATATCATTTTTGGGATTAACTGCGTAGAGTAAGTCATTAATCTATGACCCATATCCATGAGTATTAGTCACAACTGACCAATAATTCTCATGATTGAATAGTCCACTCAACACTCATTGCATCGGGTGATGCTCACAGGGGTGAAGAAGTGGGATTGAAACCAACGAAATTAATCACATAGCGTCAATCATCACTTCCGGGGCTTGCACCTGGTAACCAGGACTTCCTGAGTGGTCACCCATCCCAAGATGCGGCTCAAGCGCGCTTAACTGTGGACTAAGATCTAATCTCGCATTCACTTTAGATCTAATGGTTAGGACTTAATTTAATTACTAATGCCAAATACTTAAACATTTAATTAAATTAAACTCACTTTATTACAAAATTACATTCACTTTATTAATCACTTATAAAGTGAATCTCCTAAGGTTCTGAGCGACATTCAGGATGATTCCCACATGTTGACACAAACCTACGTGGAAGTACCTATCCGATGCTACTAAAACATCAACTATAAATCCAATCTATGAGGGTAAACTACTAAGAATTAGTAAGCAAGGGATAACAAGGTGTAGAAAGGAAAGGGCCTCACAAAAGAAGCTCCACAATCCAAACTAAAGGGAACAATGGTTCATTGGTTAAACATTCACTCACTATAGGAGATCCAAGGTTTTAAACTTCTTCTCTCCACAACAAGGTGCAAGCTTTCATTCACAATAGGAGGTTTAATACTTTAATTTCTCTCCTCAAGATAAGATACTCCCAACTTTAGCTTGTGTCAATCTAATCTGCAATCAAGCATACTAGAGATGTGCCTAGAACAATTCTACCACACATAATATTGTAGAATATGAAAAACCGTAATTTACAAAAAAAAATACCTTAGTCCATTACTCAAAGCTAGCTTGCTCACATTTTCATTCATTCCAAAATTTCCCAAGTTGCAAATGGAAAGAGAAAATCCTTGTATGGATTTGATCTCTAACTCTACAATAAAATATTATTTCCTCACGAGCTTCTCTAAGGAAAAATACTAAAATATTTACAACTACTCCTTGAGTGGGGGAATTAGGTCAAAAGCCTATAGAAAACACTTAAATACAATGTTCTATGGAGTGTAGTGCCACATGTGACCTTCCTTCATCCTTATCTTCATGCACATGCAAAATATAGATGCCATTTGTCCTCATCTTGAAAATAATAAAAGGCTTGGTCAAACATGTAGGGCGAATTTCCAAAGGTGTGCATGAATGCCAAGTGTAAAACTCCATGATGAGCGTGCTTTCCTAGAAATAACTACCTCCAAATAATAATATTACTTGAGTAGGGAGAATTTGAGTGGTTTACCATGTGTAAGGCTCCAAGGATGAGGGTGCTCTTCTAGATATGCATGAAAATGCCAAGTGTCTTCATTAGTTAACTCCTCTAGAAGCTTTTTTGACTAAGAAAATAGTAAACAACTCCTTTAGCAAGTGCGCCCTTGGTTGTTGTGCTTTGTGGACAAATTTGAATGGATAATGACCATGAAACAAGTGTGCCCTAGGAAGTAGTGCCTTTGTCCACTTAACAACCTCATCACAATAAAGTATTCATCTTGCATGTGCCCTTGAAGAGAGAGGAGTGCACCCATGAAAAGTGTTCATTTGTGTCCTCTTTGACCAAGTTAGCCTTGAAGTTCTCATCTTAGGAGCGCCCTTGACACTTGTGCAAATGGGTCTTCATCAAATCCATGAGATCTCCTTCAAATAGGCATCCTTTGACCAAGTCAAACCATCACTAGTCACTTCACATGTGTGCAAGGTGTGAACAAGGTTGTGCAATAAGTGGATATATCCTCTTAGTGGAGTGCACCAATAGGCATGTGTGCATGAATGGATAGGATGGATGAGGTGAAAAACCCTAGGGCACATGGTAATTAGTCTTCCCTAGTCAACTCAAGGCTTAACTAACTCCTCAAATCTCATGCCAAAGGATAAGGATGGAGCACAAATGAGGTTGGCACGTGTGAACAAGGCTAAATTGAGGCTAGGTCAAATTGGCATTTTGTCATGTGTTTTGCCTCAACATATGTGCTAAAGGGGGAGCACCTAGTCTCATGTGTAGCCGATGGACTTTAAGTTACAACTCCTAGTGACCAATTAGAAAGTGAAACTTAGGGAAAATGCCTCAATGAAGAATTAGAACAATGAAGTGCTAATAGGCCAATACTTAGGCACTCAACCTAAGGTGTAGGACTTAATTAAAATATCTTGAACTAGTTAGGCGTGTTCACTCTAGAAAAAGTGGAAATATGAGAATTGAGGATTCAATAAGGTAAATAACTTAGGGAAACATAGGCTAAATGTACCATGTGCCTTCTAGGAGATGGGGTGAAGTGAATGATAGGTGTTATTGAGGGTTTTACTTAGGTGAAAAAGTTAACATCTGACGTGAAACACAAGTCGCCTAGGGAAAATGGTGAAGTGAAGTGGAATGTATGTGTGAAGTGGATTTTACCTAGGCAAAAGTGCTAAGATGCTTGCAAATAAACAATTTGCCTAGGTGAAATGATGGAAATGACATGGAACACTAGGTAAGTGCATCACCACATTAGAGGATACTCATGTTCTAACCATGCAACACCAAGTGAAGGTGACTAGGATGTGGCTATGTGGTCACCATAATGAAGAAAAATATATGCCATTGAAGCAACCTCCACCAATATCCAACCTTTGGAAGGCTAGAATGATCTCATCAATCTACACAAGATCAAGTTTACCTCTCATGTCAATATGAGGGGTAACAGTCCGGTTTTGTTTCTAGTTTTTTTTCAATTTCGGTATGGCTCTGGTTTCTAGGGTTGATCTGTTTGATGACTGGTCCGTTCTTATAACATTGCATTCTAATCAAGTTTGCCAATGTCTTTTAGCCCATTATTCAAATAAGGCACAATGCACGGCGTCCAAAAAATATGCTTGTATTCTTATTCTTTTTGGACCACCAACCATGTTTAATTGCAAACATGGGGGATGGCATCTGTGATAACTTAGAGAACATTAGATGGCCCCATGTTGGCAATGGCCTCACATAATTGGTCCCTCAAGAGTATTGTATACTTCTCTTGACCAAAACAATTGAGTGCCCTTGAGAAATAGGGCCCAATAAGGGAAGGGACAATGGTGTTCGACAATGAAAAAAATCCTCTTCTCATATTAAGGTCAGCCATTTATTGTAAGTTGTCTTTAAATTGTGGATCCATCGTCCACCTCTAGTACTATCAAGTGTCTCTGCCAGTGCAAGGTTGATGGTCATTGTTGTTAGTTGAAGTGCAATTAAATTGACATTGATTGGAACTTGTTATTTGTACCATTTTGCAGATGGTCTTCCTCCATCTTTTAGGAATTGCAGGTGCATTCCAACTTGGGTGTGTAGGTGCCCCCAACCTTTATGTGCATATTGTGAATAGTGTTCTCCTGTGTTTCAATATTATGGTCTTTATGTCTTTTTTATTTGTTATTATCTGAATTTTATGTAGTGGAAGTATCCATTTTGGTGACAGGGACATTACATACATGGATTCAGATTTTCATGTTTTGCTTATGGTCACTCATAATGTGCATATTTAGCTTGTCAACTTGTATTGGTTTCCATAATCATCACGATCATCATTGCTACTCGCACACTTACGCATTTTATTGCCTTGTTTCTCTGGGTGTACTTATCACAAAGTGAACTTGTTTTGAAAACCTCCAAACTTAAAGTGAACCCGAAAATTCATGTTTCAGGGCCTTGAGAGAAAAATTCGAAAGACTAAAAATTTGGCCATTCACCACTTTTCAGTCTGCAACTCTAAAAGATCCATCGGGCTGTGGCTTAGTGGTTGAGATGGGACACTGCCACACGAACAGCCCAGATTCAAACCCTGGCAGGTGGAGAACCCTCATGTATGTGTGTGTGTGTGTGTGTGTGTGTGTGAGGGAAGGTGTTTGACTTCCCAGAGTTGGTTTCTCTCTGTCATCAAAGGGGCTTAACACATTTCCAATGGGCCAAATTGGTCTACTTCATCCTTTTAATATTGTTTGAAAGTTGTGTATCAGAGAAAACTACTTGTCCGGGTATGGTAATATGCAACTGAGGATATTTGTCTATACTTATTCTGATCTGTTCCTTGTGAGTTTGGTAATATCTACTACATTGCACAAACAGTCATCAGACTTAAGTAATCGTTCCCTCTCGTTTCATTCCTTCTTGTGTCCAGAATCCAGATAACCTTATGTTTGGGCAACCAAGTATCAAGCAAATTCAGGGAAATTCCAAGCAGATATACAGAAAATCTGAAGAAACCAATTTTACTGTGGATTGATTAGAAGTTTATTGTTGCAAGGCCAAGGTCCTTCAGGACTGATGACTCTATTGAGAGAAATTGTTTTAAATAGAGCTTATATGATTATATCCTTGTAGATTCTAAAGACTGTTGACTTTAAAGAATAGTTTCTCCAGATTCCTGGTATGCTAATGCTTCCCATTTACTCTGTTGTGAACATTTTTCAGAGTCCTAGTTATCAGACCTAAATTTACCCCCCAATGTTAGTTTTATTTGTCGAGAACAATAGGTTTGTGGAAGTTCAAATCTTACTTGGGTGCATAACAGGATGGCAGGTGACTTGTGTAATGGAATACTATGGTCCTTTTTTAAATGCGGGGACACTTTATGAAAAATTTAAGATGCCAGTTTTGAGTCTTAACTAGAGTCAAAATTTAAATCTCAAGTTATTCTGTAGATGATTTGCTAATGTATGTTATTGTTTATGCAAATGCAGATTGCCTGGTTTCATTCTGTTCTCTTCTCCTCTTTATGTGTATTTCTAAGTTATTGCACTGATCTCTTTCTTTCTTCAATGTTCTACCTTTTGGTGGCAGGATGGACGATGTCTGGGTCCAAACCCATCTAGTGAACCAACAGAAGGAGTTTTACAAAATGCATTAACTAGAAAGGCAGGTGGGAGGAAGGCACCAGAAAAACAGAAACAGGTATATTTACTTCTGTAGTATCACTTTGTTTTCAGGATACTGATGAACTTGCCAACATCATTGAAATTTGATACATATATAGGGATAGCATTACTTGGAGCTAGAGAATAAATAAACAATATTTGAGGTGTAGGTGATAGTTGATATGCGAGAGTTCAAAAGCTATCTTCCATGTGTCCTCCATCAGCAAGGCATGAAAATTATACCCGTAACCTTGGAGGTGGGTGACTACATTCTTTCGCCAGATATTTGTGTTGAAAGAAAAAGTATTTCAGATCTTTTCTCTAGCTTTGCAAATGGACGCCTCTATCATCAAGTGGAAACAATGACACGCTATTACCGCATACCAGTGCTGCTCATTGAGTTTTCTCAGGATAAATTCTTTTCTTTTCAGGTATTTGGAAATAAATATTTTCAGATACAATCAAAAGTTTGTTCATCTTTGTTTGTGCTTAGCTATCTTTAATTTGTTTAGTATCCCAGATTGAGTGAAACATTTAAACTTCTATGTTTGGCTTGCAGTCTGCAGATGATATTGGCGAGGATATTTCACCAACCAATATTATATCTAAAGTTTCATTACTTGTTTTACATTTTCCGCGCCTCAGACTTGTATGGTCTCGCAGTTTGCATGCAACTGCAGAAATATTTGCCTCACTGAAAGCAAATCAAGATGAACCTGATGCAAGTAAGGCCATGCGTGTTGGTGTTCCGACAGAAGATGGGCTAGTAGAAGGAGATTTAAGGTAAGGGAACAAGTGTAAAATTTAATATGCACCTTAATATGCACTTTTTACTTTCTTTACAGGAAGTGAGTGGCTCTAATACATTCTTTACTGTACCCAGAGCTGAGAACTATAACACTGCAGCAGTGGAGCTTCTGAGGCGCCTTCCAGGTGTATCTGATGCCAATTATAGGTCTTTAATGGATGGTTGTAAAAGTTTAGCAGAGCTTGCCCTTTTACCATTAGAGAGACTTGCTGAATTAATGGGTGGTCAACGGCCAGCCCGAATGCTACGCGATTTTTTAGATGCAAAGTGCCCTACTCTGCGGTAACTTTATGCAGTCAAAAGTAAGGGAATATAATTCACTCATTTTTCATTTATTGGAGATGACTACAGTGCACCATGGAATCGCCTATAGCATTATCATGTCATTGTACCCAGTCAATGACTCTGTCCAGACTGGATTGAATCTATTTTCATGTATTTCTTTAATTTGCAGTATTGATTTGAATTTCCTTGGGGTGAATCCCACGGATGGCAGAAAAATTGTAAGCCTTGGATCTAGGGAGATCACTAAAAATTTCATTCAGATGAAAGAAAAACAAGTGAACACTTCTTTTGTGTTCAAAGGTTTTATGAAATTAGATAATATTTGATTCTATTGCATTTAATCTTGAAGGTTCCACACACCAATTTATGCGGGCCTTCAACAAATTAGATTGAGGTAGGAAAATCACGAGGTCTGCTTTGTAATGCATCATTAGATCTACACACTGTACAAGTGACCAACCAGTTGTCACTTTGTAAAGTGAAACTTACAAGGCTTTGCTTCTAAATGCATCTCGGAAGTTGGAAATTATGATTTGAAATCGACTCCAAAACATGCCTTGATCTGTATATTCGAATTTCAAACATACTGCATGTTATCGTGAAAGTTCAACCAAGCAATCACGTTTTTGGCTACCATCACTTTGTACATGGGTAGGAGGTACTGTTCTCTTGGGACATGATTTCTGTATCGAATATTAATTTGTTTAAACATGCCTGTTCCAGTTAGATGAAGCTTCCAATGGGTAACTTGTTTCACATCTTGTATATTTAAAGGTGAGATTGCTCTGGTCAATAAGTTGTGATAAATTCAGTTAGGAATCGAGCATTAAAATTTAATATGCACCTTCTGGCAGAAATCTGTTAAGAAATTTTATTAAATTCAAATAAAAATTGCTTAAAACTGTAAAACATAATTTGTTTCTCTTGGAATACAACAGAATTGGAGTTAGCTTGTATCTGAAAGTTGTGTGAAGAAGACCCCAGTCTTCTGTTGATTTGTGTATTTTCAAAAGGCCGACAAAGTTCCAAGACTCCACTTTTTTGAGCTTCTACAAAGGCTAGGGATTCCAGATAAGCAGCCCCACACTCCAAGTGGGTTCACAAAGGAAAAACGAGTATTTTCAGTGCCATGGGAGGAAAACGAGTATTTTCACCTTCATTTCTTCTATTCGGCATTTACCTTGATGAACTTCAGGAATTTCTTCAAGAGAATCCTGATTCAGAGTATGGTTGTCACCACTTTCAGCTCATAATTTATATTTCCGTCTTTGCATGTATGTGGGATGCTCATCTAAAAACCAAGTCACCGTGTTTGGCTGAACATCCAAGAAAATATTTGATTCTTTTTTCAAGGAAAAAGTCTAATAATTTTATTTATATAAACAAAATTACACTTTCAGATGCTATATCGCATTCCTGATTGCCTCACAAGGCCTGTAGCAAAAACATGCGACAGTCCCCTTTATATTACATCAAAATTTCAGAAATGATGTGATTTCCAGCTCCACTAAAAACAAACTGATCCCTCCCAAAGGTTCCAGAATTTACATCCCTTTTTTGATTAAACTAAAAGGATGATGTCTCATACATTAATTATTTCATCCATTCCTCCCATGACATGGTCAGAGTCCCAGTATCTCAGAACATTGTGAAAATTTAAAACCAAGGATCATGTGTATAAGCAGAAGTTTATCCTCGATTTCTCTAAGACTTTCCTGATTCCTTTATCCAGCTCTACACCTGCTTTGGGTAATCCATTCTGCCTTGTTTCTGTCCCTGTAAACACACGCAAAGGAAATATGAGTGATGACAGACTGTAAGGATAGAATATCAAGAAACAGAGGCTGTAGTGTGAAGTTCCTCAGGGTAAATACTCCTTGCATCCACTGAATAACACAGAGTGAATATCCAAAAATTTGAACTTGTGAAGCACCATATCCATGTGCCAATATTAGCACCAATTTGAGAGCCATTAGTTTACAATTATTTGTTTGTTGGCCAATTCCAGTGTTGAAAGAAATATTAGACTAGAGGAAAGATGAATAATTCCCCCAGCCCCGCCCCTAGGGGGTTCCCCGAGAAGCACCATTGAAGAAAGCCCATGGCATCTATTTGTTTATAACTTCTTCAGCAGTCTGTTTTATAGATTGATTTTCCTGATACTGAGGAAAGGTAGATAATGTATTTGAACTTTGGACAACACATTTCAAAGGTGAAGTGTTCTTATCCTCAAAAAGCTGTGTTCCAGGCCAACCAAACTCCCCAAGCAATAGTAAGAGGAATAGCTCTATACCTATTGGTTTCCTTGTTAAAGCACCAATTTCTAAGAGCTTCCTCAACAGAATTGCCCCTCCAAGAACTTTTCAACCCCGTCAATCCATCTACAAACCAAACCTGCTTTGAGTTGCAAGACATAACCAGGTGCATGTCAATTTCATTCTCTTAATTATAGAGACGACACCATATTGGATCCTCAAAGTTCATTTTCTACAAAATATCCCAGATTAGCGCTTTGTTGTTCAAAAGAATCCACATAAAAGTTTTGGACTTTATTGGACATTTGAATGTCCAGATTTATTTCCACCACCAAAGATGTGGGTTGTCATTTCCCTCTGCATTAAGAGCTTTGTATCCTATTCTTGGCACATATTGCCCTGATGGATTTAAGGACCATATGGTTTGATCCTCATCGTCTCTTAGTTTCTAACAAAACATTTTTTTAAAGTTTCCTGTGTACTTTTGCCAAGTACTAGCATCCTCTACCCTTAGACCAACCTCCCTTCAAGATAGCCACCATTGCTTCTTACCTGTATCCCCATTTCCTCTTGCAATCTGTTATTGAGTATAGAACCCCGTCTCTTAAATCATGTATCAGACGATCAGGCAACCAGTGTGTACCCTTGCTTTTGATCCATAGATCTAGTCCTATTTGGGCCTTGTTCTCCTTCCCTACGTGCCACAGCAACAAATTTATAACTAGGGTAAATGCCATGACAATCACTTTCCATATAATTGAAGCATTCTGAAGTTTCTTTACTAACTTTCTTACCCATTCTTCTACATAATCATGAGCTATGTATTTGTTCTTTAAGACTTGAGCCCACAACCTAGGGCCTTAACTAGTCACCAAACATTCTTTGCAGCGAATGCCTTTGAGAATAGGAATATATTATTTAGTCCCCATCCTCCTCGTGTTCTTGGTACTGCTTCTTTCCAGGAAATATGTATTTGTTCTTTAAGACTTGAGCCCACAACCTAGGGCCTTAACTAGTCACCAAACATTCTTTGCAGCGAATGCCTTTGAGAATAGCAATATATTATTTAGTCCCCATCCTCCTTGTGTTCTTGGTACTACTTCTTTCCAGGAAACGAACACCATTCATTTCTTCCCTATCTTGCTTGACCAAGTGAACCTATAACATAATTTCCTGATTCTTTCCAATACTCCTTTAGGAATCCATGCGAGCGACATCCTGTACATTGCTTCAAGGAAAGCTTTTACTAAAACCAGATGACCTCTTCTAGATAGCTATCGATTGCACAAAGTATTTGTCTTTTTCTCCACCTTTGCTATCAACCGCTGCTAATGACCTTTTTGATACATCTTTTCTTTTAAATGAAATCCTAAATACTTCAATCCAACATCTACATCAACTTCATTGTAGGGAAACATTTGGGCAAGTTTTTCGTCTCTTATAAAGGCCCTAGAGGATATTGTCGATTTAGTTGTATTTATTTTCTTACCAGTTGCCTGACAAAAATGGTCAATGATATCATTGAGCTTCTTAACCATTCCTCTTGAGCCTTCACAAAAAATGAGAAGGTCATCAACAAAAAGCAGGTGTGACATTACTGGAGTTTACCAACATTTATCCCTTTGAAATCACTGTTCCCTGTAGACTTCTTTAAGGATCTACTCGATCCTTTTGCAACAAGAAGAAATAAAAGGGGGGGTAGAGGGCACCTTTGTCTATGCCCCCTTTTTGGCATAAAGAAGGGAGATGCTGCACCATTTATAAGGATTGCAATAGATATCAATCTGATATGATTCATCTCCCATGCAATAAACTGATGAAAAAACCCCAAATGAACAACAATTAACCTTATGTAAAGCCAATGCACTCTATCAAATGCTTTGGATAGGTTCACTTTTACTATAATAACTTTTTAAGTTTCTTGTCTTAATTGAGTATAAACCTTCTTGCACAACCCCCACTAGCTCATGAATTTGCCTCCCCTCTAAAAAGCCAAACTGTTATGGAGAGATCTATTGAAACAAAATTCCTTTCGTCCTTCTAGCAATAATCTTTGAAATAATTTATAAATGCATTTACATAGGGATATTGGTTGAAAGTTTTCAAAGCAAGTTGGATTATCAGATTTTGGGATCAAGGTTATGAGTGTTGTGTTAAATGCTGCTAGGGTTTTCCCTGTGGTTTTTGATGACTCAACCACCCTCTGTAAATCTTCTTCAATAAAGTCATCCTAGAAAAAATTCTATTGGAAGCCGATTTGGACTGAGGCTTTTATCCTTTTGTAAGCTTTGGAGAATCGAGATAAATTCTTCTTTACCTACTACACTCTCATCATTAAAGCTTGATTATCTTCTGGATTGACAAAGCTTGGGAAAATGCTTGACAATCTGATCACTTCTGCAATAGTAGCTTGAGTTTTAGCCTTAAATAGCCATTGGAAGCACTTTACACCCCCTAATTAGTTGTCCATGATTTGTCACCCTTCTCTATCTTCCATAGAGAGTATATTTTTTCTACAATTTGTGAATTTGTGAAAAAACTTTTTGTTTTCATCTCCCACCTGGAGCCAAATAGTCTTGTTTTTAACTCTCCATTCTTTATCTTTGTCCGATAAAATCTCTTTTTATCCTCAAGTTGCTTTATCTCTACTTTCTGAATTTTTGAAATATAGCCGAAGTCCTCATTGTTATAGTGTGTTGCTAGTAGCTCCTCTACTTCCTTGAGTGTTTTATTATCCTTCTATTTTTTTTGATGACCATTTCATTGTAGACTTCTTTGCCCTTCTTAGATTTCGATGAAATTGAATAGGAGTTGATTCTCTTAAGGAGGCATCAAAAGGCCTCCAAACTTCTTTTATCCCATGATTTATCACCCTTCTCTATGTTCCCTAGATAGTTTGTATTTTTTCTACAATTTCTGAATTTGTGACAAAACTTTTTGTTCTCATCTCCCTCTTGGAGCCAAATAGCCTTGTTTTTAAGTCTCCATTCTTTATCTTTGTCCAATATAATTTCTCTTTTTATCATCAAGTTGTTTTATCTCTACTTTTTGAATCTTCGAAATATAGCCAAAGCCCTCATTGTTATAGTGTGTTGCTAGTAGCTCCTCTACTTCATGAGTGTCTTATTATCCTTATATTTTTTCTCTAATGACCATTTCACTGTAGATTTCTTTGCCCTTCTTATATTTCAATGAAATTGAATAGCAGTTGATTCTCTTACAGAGGCATCAAAAGGCTCCCAAACTCCTTTTATCCTATTCACAAATTCTTCCTCTTTTAGCCATTCTAAGTTCATTTTGAAGGGATTGGGTGGTTTTCCTTGATCTAGGCCCACCTCTAAGAGCACTAGGTTATGATCCGAGTCCCCCCTAGTGGAAACCCATAGACGAATTCTTATAGTGTCTTCAAGGAAGGCTTTCAAGATCAAAATCCAATTCAATGTTTTTGCAATTCTGGCCTCCTTTGTTCTCTTGTTTCTTCAAGTTGGAATTAAGTTTGTAGGTTCTATATCCAATAATCCCATCATCTGGAATTCGTTTATAAAGTAACCAGAGAGGCAATCCACTTGGGATACTACCCCCCCAACCTTCGATGCTCCCAATGAAAAATTTAAGCCCCCTTTGACTACAACCAATCCTTTTTGAATCCATTCATTGTTAAATATTTTTTCCAGTTTTCCATTCTTTCCACGTAGGCCCATAAATATTTAAAGGAGTGATTTCTTTTCAAGGTTTAGTGAAAACAATGAAGTCCAAAAAATCCCATGAGTTAGTGTAGGAAAAAGAACATTTTTTCCACCTTGTAACGTTTCCCCTAGGATTTCCTTATAACATCAATATAACTAAAATCCCAACCCCCTAAAAGCTTGGAAAGCTCTCGAACAACTTTCTCCCTGCTCGTCTTGCAAAAAAACGATAGATGGGATATTTACATCTATTAACCCTTTTAGAGCCCATTTCTTTGAGGAATTGACTTGTTCTCTACAATTTAGGGTTAGAAAAGTAATTTTGAAACATCCATGGGGATGTTTGCTCTAAGAGCCCCAAACAACGACAATTGTCTTCCACTTTATACTTCAAAGTTTGCTTGCTTTCAGGTAAAGATATATAATATTCTCTCTCTCTGATAAGCCGTGGAGTCATTTTCTTCCAAACAACCTAAACCCCCTTCTATTCCACCTGGAAAGATAGAATAACCTCTAGTCCTTGGTTTGAGGTTGAGAATCACCTTGGGGTTCCAATTCGACTTGCTTCCCAATTGAATTCACATATTTTCTAGGTGTGGATGCCTCATCACCTTGAAGCCTTCCTAAACCTTCTAGGAGTATAAGAGAAGGAAGTTGATGGATATTTGTCCCTAATAGACTAGAAATGAATTCACTGACCTGTTCCTTATGCCTTTTATCTAGGCCCTACCTCCCAAGACCAAAAAACCAAATTATTAGAATTCTTCTCATTTCCCAGTTGAGAAGAGATTTCTTGCTTACTTGATTCAACATAGTTACCAACTTGATAAGAATCCTCTAGAGTTCTTTTTTTTTAGAGGTTGCATTAAATGACTAATTTTATCTCTCTTTCAAAAAGTGGTATTATTGGTAAAATTTATTTTTTATTTTTAAATCCGTGGTTAAAATTACCACCTTTTGCAACTATGGCCTTCACAATGTTGTAATGTTATCAACACAAACGTTAAAATCAACCTTTGGATTGAAAAATGGTGTTAACAACACCATTTTTTTTTTGTTTTCAAGGTTAAAACTACAATTTTTTTGAAACCTTCGAAATTGACCACTTGTACCGTTGCATCCAAAATCTTAAAATCAATTCTTGAATAAAAAAGTGGTGCTTCCAGTGGCATCCACCTTTTTTAGGGATAAATTTGCAATTTTTTTGAAATCGAGGCATTGACAACCAGTGCACTTGTAACCAAAATTTTAAGACCAACCCTTGAATTGAAAAGAGGTGTTATGTTTGCACCTTTTTTGGTGGGATTAAAATTTGTTCGACAACACAGGTATTCCAACAAAGGACGAACACCTTTAGTAACCACTCACATAACATGCAGTAGACTTCCGATCATTAAGGTTGCCGACCCAATCTGAATCAGTGAAACCAACCAATAAAGGATCCCCCTGAACTGTAATGCATCCTGAACTGAACTGTAATGTATCTCGAACTGAACTGTACCGCATACATAGCGAAGTATCCTTTTCACTGCTTTCCAATGGCTTTCATGGGGTGTTTGCATATACCGGGCAACAAGACCAACAACAAAGGAAAGATTAGGATGGGTATGAGTAAAGTATAAGAGGCTACCAACTCACTGACGGTAAAGGGTGGCATCAACTTCAGGAGAAGTACATGTGGCAGTAAGCTTGACTCCAGACTGGAAGGGAGAAGGGGTTGGTTTACAATCGTCCATGTGAAAGCGACGAAGAAGGTAACAAGTATACTTAGACTGGGAAAGAAAAATTCCTGCATTGGTTTGCAAAACTTGGAGGCCAAGGAAATAGTGCAAAAAGCCTAAGTCTCATTTCAAATTTCTTCTGAAGGATGGTTTTCACATGGTTTAAAAGTTTTGAGTCACTACCAGTAAGGATAAGGTCATCAACATAAAGGACAAGGATTATGAGATGACTTCCTACTTTCTTGGTATAGAGATTATGATTAGAATGACATCTAGAGAATCCAATGGCAATAAGAAAGCTGCCCATTTTCTCATACCAAGCTCGGGGAGCTTGCTTGAGACCATAAAGAGATTTCTTAAGGCAACAAACAAGGCTAGAGTCATTCTGGACATAGCCAAGAGGTTGTTCCATGTAGATTTCTTCTTGCAAATCTCCGTGTAAGAAGGCAGATTTAACGTCCATCTGACGGACCTCCCATTTATGTGAGGCAACAAGGGCAAGAACAAGTCAGATGGAATTCATTTTGGCTACTTGGGAAATTCCTTTGGCAACTAACTAAGCCTTGTGTCTTTCAACACTTCCATCTGATGCATACTTAGTTCTATAGACCCATTTACATCTGACAAGTTTTCTTCCTTTTGGAAGAGGTACAAGGTCCCAAGTATCGTTTGCCATTAAATAACAATATTTTTCATTCATTGTTGTATACCAATCTGGATGACCTGAAGCTTCTGCAAATGTCTCTAGATCACGAGTTTCTGAAACTTGAGCCAAAAGAGAAGAGGCTCGCTGAAAATGTGAACGTTTCCAACGCTGATCAAAAGGATCACCGACAAGACAACCAACTGCTTCTCGTGTTGAACGAACCCATTTAGGAAGCGATGGAGCTGGTGTTGGTTCAGGTTCAAATGACTCATCTGGAGGAAAGTGAGAAGGCGGAGGTGGATTTTCATCCTCACTGTCATCATATGAAGAAGAAACCAGAACAGAAGAAGACACAAACGCCGAAGATGGTTCGTAGGCCGAAGAAGACACAATCGCTGAATTAGGCTTGCAGGTCAAAATATTTTCATCAAATTTAACATCTCTTCTAATAATAATTTCATTACAATGTGGTTGAAGAAATCTATAACCTTTGACATCTTCAGAATAACCAACAAATATACACTTCTCACTTTTACGCTGCAATGCTTTCATTTTCTCATCATGAATGTGAGCCCATGCTATACTGCCAAATACACGGAAGTGACTTACATCTGGTTTAATTTTAGTCCAAGCTTCTTTCGATGTTATATTTTTAAGAGCCTTTCTGGGAGTGCGATTTACTATGTAATTTGCATAGTTGATGGCTTCCACCCAATACTTTAGACTTAATCCCTTAGATTGGATCATACAATTAACCATTTCTTTTAATGTGCGATTCTTTCTCCCAACAACACCATTTTGTTGTGGTGTATATGGAACAATGTGTTGCATTTGGATTCCCTGTGTAGTGCAGTAACTTGTAAAATTATTGTTCACATATTCACCTCCATTATCTATTCTTAACCTTTGAATTTGATGTCTAGATTGTTTTTTTACAAGGGCCTTGTAGGCCAAAAAATTCGCTCTTAAGTTTTAAGAAGTAAACCCAAGTACGTCTGGAAAAGTCATCGATGAAAGTTAAGAAATACTTGCACCCAGAAAAAGAAGGAGAAGAAAGCGGACCACACAAATCACTGTGAACAAGCTGCAAAGGACCCGAGGCGTGCCAAGATACATGTTTGTCAATCCTATTCCGATGATGTTTGCCGAGAACACAACCGACACAAACACCATCTCTGCATGAAACAAGAGGAAGACTAGTCACCATCTGTTGATTACACAGTTGCTGCAATAAGCGATAATTTAGATGACCAAACCGCTCATGCCAAAGTTTGCTCAAGTCATCGCTATGAACAACAAAAACTGATGAAAAATATGATGACCCAAAGTTGTCAAACTTGTACAACTTGG
>SNQJ01S0053905.1:96040-106885 GCA_010110895.2 Picea sitchensis
TGAGAGGTTTCTTCTGGACCAATAATGTTGCTAAGATGGATCTTGTGTGTACTTTTGAATAGATCTTAAAAGAATTTCATTTACTTGAATTTGATGCATACCTTGTAGTATTTCTTGATATGCATGTTTCATTTTCTAATGTTGATCCTATTGTTCTTGTGAAGGTACTTGAATTCCTTTCATGATGTATTTGGTGGCTCTCGATACATGAAAAATTATTTTGTTTTTTTCATTTTTTTCTTGTTACATTTTTTCTCAAGATAATGGTGCCATTTTTTGTTTTCATTATTGTCTTGCCTCATTAAGCTTGTAAAGGTTTTCATGTTGAGGAAAATTTTTATTTTTCAAATCTAGGGTTGCCTCCATGGAGGTTTCCAAATAGAGATTTGTCTCAGATGCCTCATGGAGGTGTTCACCTAGGTATTTTATTGATTGGAGGTCGATTCCAAATTTTTGTGGACATGATGATTTAGTCAAGCTACACATAGTATCTTTCATGGAATTCATTTCAGTTACTGTTATTATTCATGAATATGTTTTGATAAGGTTGTTTGTACGTGGTTTTGAAATGAGTGCAAGGGAATGGTTTAAACGTCTTGGTAGAGGAGAAATATCATTTTTTACGGGTTTTGTTGGGGCATTTTGCAAGAAATGGAGTCCTAATGATCATGAGAAATGGAAGCCTTATGTTGAAAAGATCAAGGAAATGTATGGTGTGATAAACAAAGAAAATATTGTTGAATAAGATACTCAATATCCCCTTGAAGATGATGAAGCCATGACATACATTGTTGCACCTCCTCTTGAAGAACACAATGATGAAGACTCTTTTCACATCTCCATTGAATACCAAGCAAAAAAAGAAGATCCTCAAATCCATGGAAGACCTTGAAGATGAGAGTATCCATGCACCTATTTCTCCTCCCCATGAGGTTGAGGGTTTGGTAAGCTTTGCACCTTCTCAAATTTCTCAATTTGATGATCTTATTTGTTATGATCTTGAATTCAAACCCTTGAATAATGATGAATTGTAAAAAGTATTTAGCTCTTCATTTGATGAAGATAATGACACCGTAGGGCATCAATTTATGGAAATCACTTTTCATGTTTTTTCTATCATGATAGGAATTGTAAATTATTGGAAACATTATGGCAATCATATTTATGATGGATAAAGTGATTTGTCCATTAAAAAAATTGTAGATTTCGAGGTCTATGGGTATCCTAACATAGAAGAGGTAAATTCATAAAAATTGTATGATATTTTCCAGCCACATGTTCCTATTTATGATGAATATTTTGGGCAGCCTTGTGAAAATATTTTTTCAGATTTTTTTTATCCATATACTTTCATTCCTAAGGAGGATTTGTTGCATCATTTTCATCCATATCATGTGGGTTTTTGTGCAGATATTTTCTAGCAAAAGGAATAGACTTGTGAAGAAAAAACACAGAAAATTTCCAGCCATCTTCTTCCTCATGTATTGGAGAAGTTATGCATGATTTTTCAATTAAAAAATGTGATTTAGTGGCTGGAAATTGTGTGGTATGGTAGGGTTTTCATTGCAGAAGTTTCCAGAAGTTTCCACCCACCTATTTCTTCATATTGCAGAAGTTTCCACCCACCTATTTCTTCATATTCTTCTCTTTTGCATGGAATTTTAGTTGGAAATGGTGTTTTTGATGTATAAAATTATGTGGTCTGAAATTGTTTTCATGATGAGATATTTTGTGGAAAATTATAGCCATCGAAAGAAGGATTCCAAGCCCTATATTAAGGACTAATTTTTTTCCTAAAGCTAGAGTTTGGTCCCATCTCTCACATACATTTTACTTGGATGATGGCCATTATAGTTTGACTGATTTTGTAGAGACCTTGTTACCTCTCGAGGAGGTACCCTATATTTTCACTTGGCTACACCATTGTAAGCCCAATGATGTACATTAAAGCCATGTAAACCATAGTGGATGATTTTGTAGTGGACTCCCAAACTTGGTCCGATCATGATCAGTCCTCTTAGTCCTCACCTCTATGTATCTTGTCTTGGATATGATTGAAGGCCTTGGCATGGATCCATTAGGACACATGATTGTGTGGAGCCACATGTTTTATGTAGGGTTGATTGGAGTTTGTGGGGCCTAATCTTGTTCATGTCATGCACACCTATGTCTTCCCACATGGTTATTTTCTATCGAGTATGTAGGAATCCCTTGGACATGGTGCATTTATCATTCTTGTTCCCAACATGATAGTCTCACAAAGTTTTCATCATTCCATGTATTTTGAGGCAGTTCACAAATCCTAAGGAAGTGGTCCCCAGAGGCAAAAATACAACATGGGTTCAAAATGATTATAAAAAATTCACAAGCAAAACCCATATTCCAAAATTTTAATTGATTAAATATTGAAGGAGATATTACCTCCCAAAGAAAAATCATCCCATCCTTCTAAAAAAAATCACTGGGCACTTCTCCCAAGTAAAATGGTCAACGAAATGGAACGTTGGGGGTCTATCTACCTTGGAAAAATTTTAGCAAGTCAAAGATGCTCTTCTACCCAAGAAAAACAATTAATTTATTCATTAAATGACAAAATTGTCCTCTTTGGGACAAAACATAACTCCTCATTTATGGATTTGACAAGTTCAACTAGTCATTGGAGAAGAAGAAATCAATGTGGACAAAAATATGATCGTTGTGCTCATCTCTCAAGGTTGAAATGTCCCCAAGTCGGAACGTTGGTAACTCCTCCACCATAGCGCACTCTTCTCAAGCTACATGACCTCTCTCTTTTGGTGGGGCGCATCTCTCATGTGGACATCTTCATGGTCAAATTATTCTAAAGAGGATTTTATCCTAATTTTATTATGGAGCTATCTAATTAAAAATATTATTCATGGGTTTATCCTCCAACCAATTGTGGATGAGGAAACCAAGAAAATTATTATTTTATGAGGTAGAAACTGGTCATTACAATAAAAAATATATAAGGCTAACCCCTCCTCTCATTTGATGTTGTTGAAAATTTGTGATATCATAATGTCATATTTTGGAACTCGATTCTCTTGTGTCATTGTGGATTGTCTATCATAATGTTTGTTTTTCTTGGTCTTGGATTGCTTTAATTGTGCTTTGACAGGGTTTCCTTAGGAGAATTGCAAGAGGTGACCAATCAATCCATTGAGGGGATACATAGCCACGTGGAAGAAAGGAGATAGATTTTCATCTCCTTCTTTCTTTGTGGGTTCTTAGTGAAACACACCCAAGTTGTTGGACCAAATTCTTTGGAAGTAGCTTCAACCAAGCGGTATGCTAGATCAATTTGACCCTAGTTGATTAGTTATCTTGGAGACCATCCACCAAGGAGATCTCTTAGAAAATCAAAGGAGGAACCCATCTCTTGTTGAATCTATAGCATTGGGGGCGATAGTCCTTCAACTCCAAACCCAATCGGCTAAAAAATTGTCCAGGCCAATCTTAAGTTTGTGGGGTCACAATCGCTGAAACTAAGATATATCTAAAGGTAAAAGTGGTAAAGGTAAAATCCCTCAATTTCTTCAACCATTTAATCTCAAATATTTTAAATCATCTATTATTACAAAAAATACAAAAAAAATCATACCCTATCTAGCACTTCATTTTTATCTCTTATAAGCTAGTAGATCTTGGGGTTTTTGTTGCTTGGGAATTTCCCTACCCCAAGATACATATTCCCTTGAGTTTTATGCTTCATCAAATATCTTTTACAAGGTTTTTCTTGATAAATAGTGTGCAGATCTGCGTTATTACAACCAAGAAAATTTTCGGATCTACACCCTTATTGACAAGTAAAAGGGTAAATATTGTAATTATCTACTTCCTAAACCTTTCTACATTTATTCCATATCTGATTTAAATGTTTTATCTTTGTTTTTTTGTCAATATAAAGAAAAACTACAACCCAACAAGCAATTTTATTGGTTGTAGAAATTTTTGGTTTTGACCCTAGGAGGAATTGAACCCCGTTACTGTAAAAGTAATTTTCAACCAGCTGTAAATTGATTTTGCAACAGATTGGAAGGCTCTAAGAAACAATATTCACTTGTACTTTGTTTTTCTATCCTCTAGACCCATAGATCTATTGATCTAGTGTATTTTTACACTTGTGGGATGCCTCGAAAGGCCATTTTCTTGCTAGTTTTCTATGTATTACACTATTTTTGCAGGTAAGATATAATAGGACAACAAGGAAATATCTTATTTCCAACCATTTCTTGCAAGGTATACACATATCAAATCATCTGGAAAGTGGTAAGTATATTCACCCCTTTCTCTTGTCCATTATTTAGTCAATATTTTGAATAAATGAGGTAAGTTAGCTTGCTGGTCTATTACTTTATTTTCTGCATTATTAACTAGTTCAACAAATCTTTGAAACAATCAAATCCTACCTTCATCTAGTGTTCTATTTTTAGGCACTCGTCTTAATATTTTTTAAGGTGAAGTGATAGTTTGCAGGAAGCCTCCCAAAGCCTCTTAGCATAGGAGTTTGGCTCAAACAAGGAAGGATAGGTGTTGTGGTGACATTGGCCACTTATCCCCTGTGTTACTACCCTAGCAGTCTGAAAACTTTGTCAAGCTGCTAGTTTGGTCGGTAAAATTTTTTGGCATCGTTGTCGGGGAACAAGGTTTTTAAACCAAGTGTCCTCAACGATAAATATCTGGTAAAATTTTGATTTATACTTTAATGAGATTATTCTAGTTTTATTTGCTAACATTTCAGGGTCTCATCCGACAACTCCACTTAATAAAAATAAAAAGAAGTGCATTGCAACAAAGTTTCCCAACTTTGGAAACTCCATTATCTGATCTTTGGTAAGAAATTGTGTGTGTGTGTGTGTGTTTTTTTTAATTTTGGTGAGTTTATTATTATTTGCACCAACTTGCAAGAGCTCACCTGGTGACTCCACTTGAAGAAATTTTATAAAGAGGTACAACACAAGAACCAAGTTTCCAGTATTGGTGACTCCTCGCCTAGGGTAAGGTTACAGTTGGTAAGCAAGCTCTGTGGTTCAACAAATCATCATTATTTATGTTTGAAGTATGGATTTTAATGAAGAGTAATTTCCATCTCTTGCTTATCTATATATTCCTTTGGATTTACCACATGTTCCGAAATATTCACATCTTCCTGTAGTCGATATATATGATTATGTTCCTAAATTTTATGGAAGTCCATGGTTAGTCATGAATTTCGTGGAATCTTTTATGAATTATTTAATTGATACTAATATTGTATTTGAATATGTTTTTATGAAATCCTTTGCATGGTCAATGCAAGGAAATGGTGTAGTAGGTTTCAACATAAAGAAATAAAATCTTTCCCTTAACTAATGAAGAGATTTCAAAAGAATTGGATCTTGGGTTATGAAGAGGTTGAAGATGCTCAAGTCTTCATAGATCTATAGAGAATAATTCTAGAAAAGGATAATAATTTGGTTATAGAATATGGTAAGTGTCCTTCCCATCGTACCCTTATGGAAATAAATGAGAAAATGGATGCAATCAGTTTCCCAACAGAGTATATCAAAACAAAGTATTAAGAGTCTCGCATATAACAACTTGAAAATGATCTTGAATAAGTCATGATAAAGTCACATTTGGAATTGTATCCAGACAGAGAATGGATACATCACTTTGAAAGTCTAGAAAAAGTCAGTGACAAGGCAGATCTTACGACGAATTTCCATGGAGAATTTCAATAGGAAAAAAGTGGTAACAAGCCACATTCTATTGAGGATGAAAAAAGTGTAGTTGATATGAAAGAAGTCCCTACTAGCCACACATATGAAGAAGAGGAAAACACCACAGTAGGGAGCATTGATGAAGAGTCTTCTCATGTTTCCATTGAAAATAAAGATAGAAGTAAAGATCACGGGGATGAGGAAAGCATTGGTGACAGTGATATTCAGGAACCCACCCTCCCACCTTCAAATGAAAGTACGTATTTGACATAATATATTCCTTTTCGATCATTGGATTTTCATGATACGTCATATAGTGATTAAGAAGGGGACAACTTGGTGGGAAGTTCTTCAAAGAATGGGAAACATGATGGAACAAAAACCGAGAGCATTGATGCCTTTTTACAAGTTGACAAATTTAAATGGGATATAGGTTATTATCATTTTGATGGTGATCCCATCTATGATATAGAGAACGATAAGCATGAGATTGCATAATTTTGGCCATATGAGCGATCAAATTTATCCATGATATAGGAACAACTATATGTAAAGGTACATAAGGAGGAATTATACAGCAATGATATAACAGAGTGGGATCAACCATGCACGTCCTTGTTTTATAACTCTCAAGTGTATAAAGATCCATTTGAAAACAAGAGTTTTAGGATCACAATGGTAGGCAGGTCGGAGCAGATTCAGATTCAAACATACTTCATGAGTTGTCATCCTTTCATGCCACAACAATCAACCATAAGGTGTGAGTTTCCTTCTGTTTTCAATTCTTATTTATTATCTCATCATATGTGTGGGTATGTGATTAGATACATCCAAGGAGAGCGACAATCTTCATGCAGGTTCTAGTTAGAGCTGCCATCAAAGCCTCTTTTACCTCACAATTCGATGAGTAATGTTGATAAGTGGTGCAACCATGAAGATAAGAATGACGAGTACATTAGCCCTATTGACTTATGGATAGAAGAAGATTGTAGTAGCCCTGGTGAACCATGACACTTCTTCTATTTTCTTCTATAGGATGAATATTCCATTGCAGATATGGTCCAAGCTATGAAGGAAGTTCCGATGTATGCATTCTATAGGTTTGACATTTCACTCTTCTGCTTAGAAACCAAGCACAAAGGTAAAACCCAAGGTAATGATGAATTTATCTGTTGGATGCACTGGTTATATGATTTTACTTGACATGTTTTATTTCCTTAATTAGAGTAGATAGGATGAATAATCTCACCATTATGAACATTATTTTAGTTTAGTTTATATACTTTTCATTTTGTTGTTATTTCCTTTCAAGTTTTGATTGTATGATTTAATTTCAGTATTTCCATTTCATAGATTAGATGCATTTTATTTTGTTTTATTTTTTCTTTCTAGGAAGGGATAAGGCTTCATGTATTACTCCCTCTCCCATCATTTGATGTTTTCTTTTGATATTGTTTCAGGTCTACAAGTGAATATTTTGGGGTTCTCACATCGTCTCACAAAGAGCAAGTGTCCCGCAGTTGGAGCTAGTTGTTACCTCTCCAGGGGGTACCCTATATTTTCACTTGGATACACCATTGTAAGCCCAAGGATGCAAGTTAAATCCATGTAGACCATAGTGGATGATTTTGTAGTGGAATCCTAGACTTGTTCCAATCATGATTAGTCTCCTTAGTCCCTATCTCAGTGGCTCTTGTCTTGGATAGGATTGGAGGAATTGACATGGAACTGTTGGGACACATATTTGTGTGGAGCCACAGGTCTTATGTAGGGGTGATTGCATCTTGTGGGGCCTATTTCAATCCATGTCATGCACACCTATGTCTTCCCACATGTTTATTTTCTATTGAGTTTGTAGGCATCCCTTGGTCATGGTGCATTTATCATTCTTATTCTCAACATGGCAGTCTCACAATTTTTTTGTCATTTCACATATTTTGAGGCAGTTCATGGATCCCAAGGTTGTGGTCCCCGTAGGTAAAAATGAAACATGGATTCAAAATGATAAAAAAACATTCACGAGCAAAACACATATTGCAAAATTTTGATTGATGAAATTTTGAGGGAGATATTGCCTCCCAAAGAAAAATTGTCCCATCCTTCTAAAAAAAAATAGTTGGGCACTTCTCCTAAGTAAAATGGTCAAGGAAATGGAACGTTGGGGGTCTATTTTCCTTGGAAATATTTTAGCAAGTCAAAAATGCTCTTCTACCCAAGAAAAACAATTAATTTATTCACTAAATGACCAAATCATCCTCTTTGGGACAAAATGTAACCCCTCATTTATGGATTTGACAAGTCAAACTAGTCGTTGGAAAAGAAGAAATCAACGTGGACAAAAATATGACCGTTGTGCTCATCTCTCAAGGTTGAAATGTCCCCAAGTTGGAACCTTGGTAACTCCTCCACCATAGCGCACTCTTCACAAGCTACACAACCTCTCTCTTTTGGTGGGGTGCATCTCTCATGTGGACATTTTCATGGTCAAATTATTCTAAAGAGGATTTTATCCCAATTTTATTATGGAGCTATACAATTAAAAATAGTATTCATGGGTTTGACCTCCAACCAATTGTGGATGAGCAAACCAAGAAAATTATTATTTTATTAGGGAGGTAGAAACTAGTCGTTACAATAAAAACTATATAAGGCTAGCCCTTCCTATCATTTGATGTTGTTGAAACTATGTGAGATCATAATGCCATATTTTGGAACTCAAATCTCTTGTGTCATTGTGGATTGTCTACTATAATATTTGATTTTCTTAGTTTTGGATTATTTTAATTGTGCTTTGACAGGGGTTCCTTAGGATAATTGCAAGATGTAGCTAATCAACCCATTGAGGGGCTACATAGTCATGTGGAAGAAAGGAGATAGACTTTCATCTCCTTCTTTCTTTGTGGGCTCTCAGTGAAGCATACCCAAGTTGTTGGACCAACTTCTTTGGAAGTAGATTCAACCAAGTGGTATGTTATCACTTTGACTCTAGTTGATTGGTTGTCTTGGAGACTATCCACCAAAGAGATCTCCTAGCAAATCCAAGGAGGAACCCATCTCTTGTTGAATCTCTAACATTGGGGGCGATAGTCTTTCAACTCTAAACCCAATTAGTTAGAAATCCATCCGGGCCAATATTAAGCTTGTGGGGTCACAATCACTCAAACTAAGAGAAACTTAAAGGTAAAAGAGGTAAAGGTAAAATATCTTAATTTCTTCAACCAGTTAATCTCAAATATTTTAAATCATCTTTTATTACAAATAATACAAAAACAAATCATACCCTAGCTTAGCACTTCATTTTTATCTCTTATAAGCTAGTAGATCTTGGGGTTTTTGTTGCTTGGGAATTTCTCTACCCCAAGATACATATTTGCTTGAGTTTTATGCTTCATTAAATATCTTTTATAAGGGTTTTCTTGAGAAATAGTGTTCAAATATGTGTTATTACAACCAAGAAAATTTTCAGATCTACACTATTGTTAACAAATAAATGGGGTGCATATTGTAAGTATTTTCTTCCTAAACCTTTCTACATTTATTCCAGATCTGATTTACATGTTTTATCTTTGTTTTCTAGTCAATAAAGAGTAAAACTATAGCCCAACAAGCAATTTTATTGGCTGTAGCAAATTTTGGGTTTTGACCCTAGGGGGAATTGAACCCCATTACTATAAAAGTAATTTCCAGGCGGATGGAAATTGATTTTGAGATATATATGAAGGCTCTAGGGAACAATATTCACTTCTACTTTGTTTCCCTATCCTCTATACCCACAAATTTATTGATCTAGTGTATTTTTACATTTGTGGGAAGCCTCGAAAGGCTATTTTCTTGTTGGTTTTTTGTGTATTACACTATTTTTGCAGGTCTGATATAATAGGACAACAAGGAAGTATCTTATTTCAATCCATTTCTTGTAAGGTATACACATATCAAATCATTTGCAAAGTGGAAAGGATATACACCCCTTCCTCTTGTGCATCATTTAGTCAATATTTTGAAGAAATGGGGTAAGTTAGCTTGTTGGTATATTACTTTAATGTCTTTGTTATTGACTAGTTTATAAATTCTTTGAAATAGTTAACTTCTACCTTCACGTATTGTTATTTGTTTAGTCACTAGTCTTAAGATCCTTTGAGGTGAAGTGATAGTTTGTGGAAGCTTTTTAGAGCCTCTTAGCGTAAGAGTTTGGCTCGAACAGGGAAGGATAGGTGTTGTGGTGCCATTGGGCACCTATCCCCTGTGTTTCTTCCCTAGCAGTATGAAGACCTTATCGGGATACTAGTTTGGTCAGTGACATACCCCTAAGCCTTTGTTGCTTCAGGGAGGTAATGATGATGTTGTAGAAAAAAATATGGTATTGTATCATCAATTTTATTGCAGTAATTGTTGGATTACTGAGAGGGGGGTGAATCAGTAATAGCGTAATTATAATCCTTTTTCTCCAAATAATCCAAGTGTTATATCAATGTAGAATTATTATCCAATAATGAGCAATAGGAAATGAACAATCAGACACATACGCAGTACACCAATGTTTTATGTGGAAACCCAAATCGAGAGAAAACCACGGAATGCTTTTTCTTATATGTCTTGAAGAATTACATTCATTGGAAGCACCAACTTCCTTTGTTTTCCATCTGCAACTAGAAGGAGGCTGCAACCCCCTAGTTTCTCAGGCTACAACCTGAGGGAAGCTCCAACTCCCCAATTCTCTGGCTACAACTAGAAGGAGGCTACAATCCCCTGTGTTCTACGGCTACAACTGGAAGGTGGCTATAACCACCTGTTCTTTCCCATCCAACCGCCCTGAAGTATAAGTAGAATAATGGAACCACTGTCAATCTATCACTGTGATATATATTGGTGTACAATTGTAACAACCTGTACCACTGACCTGTATCCAATCTGTACAACTGCCCTGTAATCAATATGTACCTAAACTGAATATGTATCTAAAAAAATTACAACATATACACGACCTGTAGTGTTGCAGCGCGTTTATGTACGTGCTCTATCTGTTATGCAACCCGCATATGTATGCTACCAAACTGTTATGCAACCTGTGTATGCCTTCTGAAAACTAGGGTTTCCTTTTCTTGAAAACTTCTTATCTTATGTA
>SNQJ01S0053906.1:17879-29060 GCA_010110895.2 Picea sitchensis
TTGGCTTCGCTAGGAGTTGGCCTAGACGGAGGAGTTGAGGATTAGGTGACAGCACCTTAACTCTCACTTGCCCCCAAGGACACACCGAGTGGATTGAAGATTTCTTCCACGTCTCCCAGGTGTGTATAAGGCGGCAACAGTGTCTTTTCATTATACTTTATTCTTCTAGGCCGACTTCTCTTCTAGGGTATTTCAACATCTGTCCAATGGATCTCTTGCTTCAGGAATCTTCTCCGCATCTAAGAAAGGTCATTTGGAAATATCCTCCCGCAGCTACCAAAACATCAACACTCCCTTTTAGCTAGGGAGGCATCTTTCACGATGTCTTCATCTGGTAGTGCACTGACTACTCTGCAATTTGCTAGCAGGCACACAACTGCTACAATGTCTTTGGTAGCTCGAATCATCAGACACGGTCTCTGCGATCAAACAGTAGCTCACACAGCTACATCCAAACGATCTGGTAATCTCCATGACAATCGGCTAGTAACACACAACTACTACAATGTCATCCAATAGATCACAACTACTGCCAAGTAGAACACAACTATTGTCCAGTGACACACAGTCACTGCCAGTGGAACACATCGACTGTAGTAGCACACAGCTACTGTCCAGAGACACACAATCTCTGTCGGTGATACACAACCACCGAAGTAGCACACAGCTACTTCCCGAAGTCACACAGCCTCTGCCCGTGGAACACATCCACCGAAGTAGCACACAACAACTGTCTGGAGTCACACAACCTCCGCCAGTGGAACACATCCACCGAAGTAGCACACAGCTATTGTCTGGAGTCACACAGCGTCTGCCAGTGGAACACATCCACCGAAGTAGCACACAACTACTGTCCGGAGTCACACAGCCTCCGCCAATGTAACATATCCACCGAACTAGCACATAGATATTGTTCGGAGTCACACAGTCTCCACCAGTGGAACACATCCACCGAATTAGCACAAAGTTACTGTCTGGAGCCACACAACCTCCTCCATAGTCTTACGATTATGTGTGTGATGTTTCTTCTCTCAGCAGGTTCGACAATGCATTACCCCCTCAGTCACCTCACGTGATTGATCCAGGGAACCCTTGGCCATAGGGGTTAGTCGGCATGAGAAGAAACAACACACCTCCCTCTCAACAAGGGTGGACATTCAGCAACACTCCAAGCTTGTTCATGAAGTACTCATACTTCACCCTTGACAAGGGCTTGGTGAGAATGTCCACTATCTACTCGTCCGTGGATATGTACTAGAGCTCCACAGCTCTTCTCTCCACCATGTCCCGGCTAGCAACTTCCGAAGTCACACTGCTTCACAGCTTGGCATGCTTGTTGCGATATACTCTGCTTCTAAAGTACTGAGTGCCACAGATGTTTGCTTCCTGCTCAACCATGAGATCATGCCTGATCCCAGACTGAAGCAGCATCCGTAAGTACTCTTCTGATCCATTGCACTACATGCCCAGTCAAAGTCCGTATATCCCTGCAACTTCACATCTCCACCCGAGACATATCTCAATCCATATCCAACCGTACCATGAAGGTACCTCAACATATGCTTTGCTGCCATCCAATGTACCTGTCTAGGTTCAAACATGTGTTGATTCAAGGTATTCACTGCAAAGCATATGTCTGGCTTGGTGTTAACCAGGTACATCAAGGATCCAATCAACTTTCTGTACATCCTGGGATCTACCAAATTTGAATATTTGTCACTCAAGAGCTTCAGATTTATCGTCATGGGTGTGGTCATGGACTTGCAGTCCATCATCCTGAAAATCTGTAGAATCTCAATAGTATATTTTCCTTGGCTCAGGAAAATCTCATTTGATCTCTTCCACACTTCCAATCTCAAGAAGTAATGTATCAAACCTAGATCCTTCATCTCTAACTCTGAAACGAGCTCCCTCTTGCACCCAACTATGAGCTTCTCATCTCCCATCAGAAACATGTCATCCACATGTACGATCAATGGGAAACCATCCCCAAGCTCATCAAATAACTATCTGATCTAGTATGTCATGTCTTGCGTGCCTGCATAAGCTTGTACAAAGCTTCCTTTAATCTGCAAACATGAGACTTCTTCTCATGTATCTTTGTGGCTGCTTTATGTACACTTCTTCTGGCTATTGGAGCAAGTGTCTCGTCATAATATTCTCCCTCTTACTGGGAGAATCTTCTAACCACAAATCTCGCTTCACGCTTCCGTTTGCAGCATGCGTGATCTTGTAGATCAACTTGGAAGTCACTGCTGACTTCCCTTCTGTTCTCGAAAACCACCTCCCATACATCATTCTTCATGATGGACTGATACTCCTCCATCATGGCATCCTTCCATTTCTGCTTCTCAGCAGCTTCTTCAAAGGTGGAAGGCTTTGAATCAATGCCACATAGCATGTGTGGTTTCTAGAACTGAGGCAAGTATATATCCCAGTCTTTCTAACTAGCTATCATTGTAGCAAGATCTATCGGGACAAGAGAATCCTCCCAGGAGATTTCACATCTCATAGAAGCCTCTGAAGCTACAATCTAGCTTACTAAAGTTTCAGAAGATGTCTCTCTCTTCCTCTGAATCAACTGACTCTCTCTGAGACCAAGCTTGCTCTCAGTCTGAATGCTCCCTCTAAAGCTTGACTCCCTCTGAGTCTATACGATCTCCGGAGCCACTTGCTTCCACTGCATCTGTTGACTTCTTCTAAAGTCTGATCTCCTATGGACTGTACTGGGAGGTTGCTCCTCCCTACTGGATCCTAAGGGTTGACTCCCTCTGAAATCTAGCTCCTTCTGAGCTGGTACTTGGTGGGGCCACCTTCCTTACTACTGGTGGAGTCATCTGCTTCTCTTCATAGTATGGCTTATTTAATGCCATGTATTTGTATGAGAACATGCTTATTTACTGCATCGTTTCTAGGTAGGCCCTTCTGGCACTACTGCCTCTTCCTGATCATCTGAAGAGTGGTCAAATTAACTGTACGGTCATCTTTGGAGCCTTCTGCTCCTCATAGTCAATCTCCATAAGACATACTCTTCTTCGTCTTCTACTTCACATGGGTGTGTACGTTCATGTACACAGTTCTATGTCTCGGCTAGAGACTGTCTAAATAGTTGCCTCCTGCAACTGTCATCATAGCTCCTTCTCAGAGCTATCACCTGTGACCTGCCAAGAACAAGAGACAAGAACAACATTTCCATGGTAACCTCCATGGAATGGTTAGCAATCAAGAACATCTCCTAGAGGAGATCAATTTCATCTTCCAGACAAGTATATCATTAACAATGAGCATTTTCTTAATGATAATCGTACCAACAGTATTCAGGTGTACCTAAACATTTGATAGCAATAACAAATAATTAAGTTGTAAAGACTGTTATCCTAGGTACAATACTTTCTTAAGCAACAACAATATAAAATATCAAACTTGATATGCAAACCTAGAGTCTGGTGTTGTTGTCCTGCTTGAGTTTCCTTCTATCGTTCATATGTAAACCCCATTGTCTGAAAGACAAATTCTTCATCCTTTGATGTCTTTGAGTGCTCTTCGGCATTTGGTGCATGTGCATGGTGTTTCTTCTTCTCCTTGTCATTTCTATCTAGACATTGAAAGGCATAATGTCCCAACTTTTGGCAACTGTAGCATCTGATCTTTGACGCATACTTCTTGTAACGAGGTCTCTTAGACTTCTTCGGCCTGCCTTCTTCCCTTTTCATTATCTTCTTCACTTGGGCAGCAAGTGCTTGATTTTCATCCTCATTAGTCTTTTGTGTCTTGGATATCAGCCTGGACTCCTCTTGAGTGAAATCTGACCATAACTTGTCAAACTTGGGCAATCTCCTTCTTGCGCAAATTCCTTGGACAAATGGGTCCCATGAGGGAGGGAATCCATTGAGTGTGGTGGTCACAAGCTCAACATCTTCTATTGGATCTCCAATAGCTGCTAACTGATCCTTGATCTGCGAGATCTTCATAAAATAGTTGACCATTGTTTTTGATTTGTTAATTGTCACGTTTCTAAGTTGATGCCTCAAAGTAAGCTTTCAACTGGTATTCTTACTTTCATAAAGTCTGGTTAGGGCATCAAACATCTCCTTCGGTGTCTTCATTTCTGATACATTGCATATCAGGTGATTCTTGAATGAATCTATCAAGATCCTCTTGGCCTTGACCTCATTCTTATTGAACTTCGCTTTTGCTTCTTCATCTTCAGGTTCTAGAAGATCTTTCATTACGTGATCTAATAGATCATTCTCTTCTAGAATGAGGAGAACTTTATGTTGAATTTTTTATGGTTAGTTGATGCACATATAGTTTATTTCATTTTATCATTAGCTGAACCATAACTACTGCAACAACAATAACACTAGTTGCAGTAAACCAAGATCACAAGAAGAATAACCATGCACAAAAGACACCAGAAAATATTCTGGGAAAACCCTTCTCAATCAAGGGAAAAACCCAGCAATCCTTTGCTATACTACCAAGAGAAGATCCACCATTCCACCACCAAACCTAGCACACAATATGGTGTTGTTATGACTGAGAAACCTAGCTCCTAGAGAAGTGCAAATTGCAGTCCTCATAATTTCAGACCTCAACTTCTGAAATTATGACATGACAAGTGAGTGTAATCCACAATGGGGATCCACTCTTATTTATACAAAACCTATCACATCAAATGATGTGTCTATTGGCACAATAGGCCCGACCTGTACAACTTAATAATATAATTAATAATTACACAATATTAATTATCTTTCACATGGTGGGGCCGATTTGTACCCTTTACATCACAAATTAGGGTTACAAGTAAATCTTACTCTTTAGACAATATAGCAAGGATCTCACACGTCCACTAGTAATCAGCCACTAGGGACACGTCCACCTGTGCTCAGCCATAGGGACGTCACTCTCAACAGATCACTCAATTGAGTCCACAGGAGTACCATCTGGAGAGCCATCTCAAGCCGACTCAACTAAGTCCATAGGAGTACAAGGCAGGAGACCATCTCAAGCCGACTCAACTCAATCCAGAGGAGTACAAGCCAGGAGACCATCTCAAGTCATCTCAACTCAGTCCAGAGGAGTAGAAAAGAGACCACACGTCATCACGACTCAATCCAGAGTCTGATGCACACCCATTACATGGGCACACCCAACAAGTGGGCACACATCGTCTCAACTCAGTCCAGAGGAGAACGACACACCCATCACATGGGCCCTCTCATAGATCGACTCAACTCAGTCCAGAGGAGAATGTCACACGACGTTGCAATCATCAACACTCCCTCTCAACTAAGGAGGCATTCTTCACCATGCCAAGTCTCTCACGGAAGTACTTGAACTTCGTCCTAGCAAGCGGTTTGGTGAAGACATCTGCAACCTTCTCGTGTGTAGAAAGGTACTGCACATGTACTACTTTCCTCTGCACCATATCTCAATGTGTTTTGATTTATCGTTAAACACAAGATTCTCGGAGAGCTTTACACAACTCTAGTTATCGCAATGGATAACGATGGAATCCATCTCATGTCCAAATAAGTCTGCAAGGAGCTTGTGAAACCTCATTGCTTCGCGGACTGACACACATAATGCAATGTACTCTGCTTCTGCGGTACTCAAAGCCACAAAATTTGATTTCCTTCTGCACCAGGAAACCATGGCAAATCACAAAGTAAAACAACAGTCGGATGTGCTCTTCCAATCCACTGCGCTCCCTGCCCAGTTTGCATCGGAATATCCCTGCAATGTAACATACAAAATATATATAATATTAAGTGATAATAATCATAAATAATAATAATAAATAGTTATTAATTGTCTAAGAGATTCATCCTTTCATGGATGGTCACCACATGTGCCTTTAGGTTCTCTATATATTTGTCACTCTCATTGTACATCTATTCATCATATATTATCTATTTTATCTCATTATATACATTATTATTCAATATACTTTCTTGTCCAATATGGATTACAATTATTTATTCCATTTATGATGAATGTCTGTCGTAAGAACCAGATTGGTTCTTTACATTGGTATCAAAGCAAGTTTGATCCCAACCTTTGGCTGCCATACCTGTGGTCAAAATTTTGTTGCCCTTGGCAACATCACTGTAGGCCTTTGCCCACTCAAATTTTCAAGATTTTGGAACTTTGGTCTTTGACCAAAACCTGGCCATTGGCCATTCGAAGTTAAGAATTACTTCGTTGCCAAAACAATTAGAAGCAATACCAAGTCATATTGTTGCTTGAAGAAAAAAGAAAAAAGAAAAACCATAAAAGAGAAAAAAACAAAAGAAAAGAAAAAAAGAAAAGGTTTTCTTAAGGTGCACGTGAAGAAGTATAAGTGCACACCAAGAAGTTTGAAGGAAATATTCCAGATTTGGCATTAGTTAAGTTAATTGTCATTTAAAAGTGAGAAAAAGTAATTTAAAAGAAAAAGTTTCAAAGAAGAGAAACTGAATATTTTATTTTCCCTTTGGAGATTTACCATCCCATGGTTTTGGAAAACCATTGGCCCATGGTGTGTGTGTATTTACTATTTACCTCTAAATAAGTATTTCACAAAACTTAGGGTCGCGTTTGTTGAGCTCTAACCGCCGCTAACAAATAGTCAAGAGTATAAAAGGGATTGATAAGGTACCTTTTATAAAGTTTAAAAAGGATTAAGTCATAATTTTTAAAAGAAAATAAAGCGAAAAGAATATTAAAAAGAGTAATAATTAAAAAAAAAAAAAGTAAAAGAAAATCAAAAAAGTGGATTGTTTTAAAAAGCCAGTTTTTGGAATTCATGCATTTATCATTTATTAAAAATAAATACGAAGTGAACTATGACATCTACAAAGAAAACATTTTCAGCAAAATGTCCCTATTGTGCAAAAGAGGAAGAGTATGAAAGGCGCCTTATGAATGGAACTCACCCTTGTCCATATTGTGACACGCATTGGGAAGTGAAAATAAAAGAATTAGAGAACCAACTAATTCATTATCAACAACACAACAAAAATTTACAATTTCAAGTTGGGTTGGAGAAAATGCTAAAAAAACAAGAAGAGAAAGAAAATCAAAATCTTGAGGGAAAATTACTAGAAAAAATCAAAGACATTTCTTACTTAAAAAAACATAACCAAAAGTTATTGGTACAAATAAATGAGGCAAAAGATAAGAAGCAAAGGGATCAGAAGTTAAAACGATCTAATCGCGATCTTATTAAGAAATTAACAGAGAAAGATGAAGAGAATTGTCGTTTAAATAACCATAATCAAAGCTTGGTTGAACAAATCAATAAGTTAAAGAATGAGAAGAAATTATCCGAAAAAGATGAAGAAACCTCTCGCCTAAGAATACTTTATCAACAATTGCTTGTACAAATTAAAAGTTTAAAGAACAAAATAACAGAAAATTTGGAAATAAAAAATGAAGACGACGAGGCAGGAAATAAGGAAGAGCTTTTACATTTAAGGCGACATAATCAAGACTTACTTACCCAAATTAGAAAGCTAAAGCATGATAAGAAGTCTTTACAAGAAGAGCTAGATCACAAAGAAACAATGACTAAATCAATTGAAATAGAGAAGCTTCTAGTTCAAAAAATCCAAACCTTAGAGAAAGAAACAAACATTGATCCAATTGAATTACCAGAAACATCAAAAGTTGAAGAAAGATCCAATAAACAATACTCAGAAGAGATTCAGGTGCCTTATTGTCATCCCAATCACAAGACTCGTTACGACCAACAACAAGGTCAAGAGGAATATAAACAATGTTCTTCTTACCAACAACTAAACTACAACATTGAAAAAGAACGAAGACAAAATCAACAACTTCTATGGAAGCCTAAAATATGAAATCCTATCCGAACAATCAATCATCAAACAATTCCAATGAAAGTAGATTTGGGATGGATCACTTCCAAAAAGATGAAACATATTACTTCAGGAATTCAAAGATTATACCGTTTTGTTTCGTCAAGTGTCGCAACTACAAAAACAAAAGATCATGAGAAGTCAATTTGAGTTAGAACAAGAGATAGGTGCTTCTCTAATCATGCTTTGAGGACAAAGCATTTTTAAGGGGAAGGCAATGTAACATACAAAATATATATATAATATTAAGTGATAATAATAATAATAATAAATAGTTATTAATTGTCTAAGGGACACATCCTATCATGGATGGTCACCACATGTGCCTTTAGGTTCTCTATATATTTGGCACTCTCATTGTACATCTATTCATCATATATTATCTATTCTATCTCATTATATAGATTATTATTCAATATATTTTCTTGTCCAGTATGGATTACAGTTATTTATTCCATTTATGATGGATGTCCGTCGTAAGAACCATATTGGTTCTTTACATGCAATCTCATGTCTACACCTGAGGCATATCTCAAGCCATAACCAATTGTGCTTCGTAGATATCTCAACACATGCTTCACTTCTATCCAGTGTCTATCTCGGTTGACTCATGAACTGGTTGAGTGCATTCACCGTATAGCATATATGAGGTCTGGTGTTGACCAGATACATCAATGATCCAATCAGCTGTCTGTAAAGATGTGGATCAATCTCACCTAACACAGAAGAAGCCTCATTCATCTTCTTCAAATTCATCAGCATCGATGTAGGCATGGATTTGCAGTCCATCATCCCGAATATCTTCACTGTATATTTTCCTTGACTCAGGAAAATCTCATTAGTCCTCTGCCATACTTCTAGTCCAAGAAGTAGTGCATCATACCAAGGTCCTTCATCTCAAATTCAAAAGTTAATGCACACTTGCATTCAACAGTAAGGCTTTCTGAAACATATAGGACCAAAAATCAGGCACTCGTCACCAACTGTGTTGTAGTATAGGTTTGGATCAGCAACACTCTTGCTGAGGCCCAAACTCATCAAGTATCTCATACCAAGCACGATGTGCCTGCATTAGTCCATACAAGGCTTTCTTCAACCTGCATACATGAGACTCCTTCTCATGTGTCACAAATCCATCTAGGTGCTCAATGTAAACTTCTTCCTCAATCTCACCATTGAGAAAGGCTTGTCCTTACATCCATTAGATGTAGTCTCCAACCCATGGATGTTACAAGATCAATAATCATACAGATGGAAGTGTATTTGGGCAACAGGAGAAAATGTCTCCTCATAATCTATTCCCTCCACTTGAGAGAATCCTCTAGCCACAAATCTCGCTTTGTACTTTTCGACACTTCCATCAGCTACATGTTTGATCTTATAGATCCATACATCATTCTTCATAATAGACTGATACTCTTTGGTCATGGCGTCTTGCCAAAACTGTTGTCCTGCTTCTTCTCCATGACAAGAAGGTTCAATATCAATGATGTGGCTCATAGCTGAAACATAGCTCGAAAATATCGGTGGTCTCTTTCTCTCTCGGAATGTACCACGAGGAGTTGTATGTCTCTCTGCCTCTAGCAGAGTCTATCGAGCCCATGTAGGCCTCTTCCGGCCTACTGCAATGTCTTTGGGAACATCAACTGGAGCTACGGGATCAACTGTATCAACAGGATCAATAATTGTCTCCCTCTGAACTGTTGAAGGGGGAGAAGATACTTACTATTGTCTCTTCCTTCTCAAATAGTTTGACTCTCTCTGAGTCAAGTGACTCCCTCTGAAGTTTGAAGGATAGACATCTTCCTTTTCCAGTGTTGCTAACCTCGAGACATTCCATGTCTTCTCAGGTCCTCTACTGCCTCTACAATACTATGTTGGCCTCCCATACTAGGATAATAACCAAGATGACCTCCCGTAGGGATAACAATCAAAATGGCCTCCTTTACTTAGGATAATAACCAACCAACACAAATGGGCTCTCGTACCAGGGATAATAGCCCTTCAATAATGAAATAAGAAATCTGTCCTCACGTAGGGATAACAACCAAAATGGCCACCTGTACTAGAATAATAACCAAGATGGCATCCCGAAGGGATAACAACCAAAATGGCCTCCTGTATTAGGATAATGACCAACCAAGAAAACATTTGGACTCCCGCACTAGGGATAATGGTCCAAGTCATGAGGGCTCCCACACCAGGGATAATACCCTTCATTATCAAAAGCAAGCTACTACAGAGTAACGATAAAATCAATTAAAGAAAGTAGTACAAGACTTACCTTAGTCTGCAATCATGCTCAATCTTGCTTTTGCTCTTCCCGAGAAAACTAAGGTAGAGAAGAACTCCTCGTCGTTCTTGTTTGCATTCCTTGACTTCTTTTGAGGTGGCTAATGTTGCTTTCCTTGCACATCACTAGCTGCAAGTCTAGTCTCATAGTGACAAGGGCTTGAAACCTTGCACATCACTAGCTGCAAGTCTAGTCTCATTGATGTCCACTATGTTAAAATAATGTAACTGCAAAGTGTATTCTTATTATTATTTGATATATTATTCATCGGATCAATCCCCATTGCGGATTGATCACGTCAGTTATTATAAAGGACCAAATCCCCTTTTGTGGATTGGTCAAAAGATAATTGTAATAGGTAGAATAAGAAGTCGGCCCTAGAAGATATTAAAGAGGCCCCGAAATATAATAAAGGTGCTTATAACCACCCAGTTGGAGAAGTCGGCCCTACCAGTGAAAAGACAATTCACACGTGCCAGTCTTGTATAAATAAAGAGGCTAGCGCCTCACTTAGACACACAACTCACTTGCTCATTGAAAGACAAGTTTCGGATCTGCAGTTAGAGAAGGAGGAGAGAGAGTGGCGCATCTTTGGGAGAGGATCTTTTGTATTAGTTTGAGTTATCTCTTGGCATTGTATTGGCTATCTATTATAAGGAAGTTTTGTTGGGTTTTCTTCCCCTAGAGGGTTTCCCAGGATAAATGTTGTCTCTTGTGATTGTGTATTTCTCATTGATCTTGTAGTATGCTATTGTTATCTATTGAATGCAAAGAACTAAAATAATGGCTTAAACATTAACATGGTATCAGAGCCAAGCTGAATAAATCATCAGAATGGCCGGAGAAGTGACTTTCAGTGGCCGGAGAATAAATCATCATAAGTGATGAGAAGTGACTTTCAGTGGCCGGAGAAGCCATCAGGATGGATAAATCACTTTTTACAGGCAAAATGATTAATTAATTAATTAATTAAGTGATATAATCAAGGAATAATAAAATAAAGTAAAAGTCACTTGGAGG
>SNQJ01S0053906.1:29070-42868 GCA_010110895.2 Picea sitchensis
AGTGGATGTGTATTTCTCAGTGATCTTGTTCTTATTATGTTCTTATCTTATGAAATGCAAAGAACTATAATAATGGCATAAACATTAACATTCCTCAGCCAAGCGCCCTCTTCTGTTGTTTGCTCAATGAGTGTGTCCTCCCCCTTGCCTCAACCTCCTTTTTATCTTTTTACTTTACTCTCTTTCCCCCTTCATGAACTTTCTAGAAGAAATTAAAAAGTTCACTTTAAGTGAAATTTAATTTCCTTATGTCAGAAACTTAGAAAATATGAGTAAATAAAACCAATAAAATTATTTGACTAATTTTATGCTTTTTCTAAGTGAAACCTTAGGATAAAAATAAAATGTTGATTTGGGTATTAATCAAGTGTCCTTCAGCATTCTTGGACACTTAGGCCAATGTTGGGACACCTTCCAAGCTACAAAATGAACAATAAAAGACACAAGAATAAAAAATTCAGTACTTTGGGCCAGGCTCCAAGAGACAACTAAAATGGTAAAATGGATCAAGGCATAGCTTGGCCAACATCATAAACTTGAAAGGAGGGGTTGTGAAAATTTAAACTTTTGGGGAAGTTGTTGAGGGTTCAACAACATTGCAAAAATCGTGACATCACTCTCCTCCACTGGATTCGAACCATAGTTATTCAATACGGCAGTATCGGCCATTTTACTATGAAAATTTGAATCCAATTTGAATATGCTTTGAATACTGTCATATTATGGTAAAATTCGATTCGATTTGTCAATAAAATGTTGACCAAAGCCCATCAAATTTTTACAATTTGATTGAGAGTGAGTTAGTTATCAATTCAATGACATGGAAACATTACACTGAGAAGATGAACACAACCTCTTCATGTTAAATCAAATCTTACACAGACGCGTGAAAGTTTGAATAGTTTGTTATTCAATAAATAGCATACCCATTATGTCGTTCTTGGGCTGATCCTTTGTTGTGCCGGCAACATTCCTCACACCAGAAAATTCCAGAAAAGTCCATTGCTCTAAGTAGATCTGATGGCATTGTCGGTTACCCACACCTACAACTAAAAGCTATAAAACACCCGTCAAGTTAGCGGTAACCTTCCTTATCCTCTCTAAAATGCTATAAATTTCTACTACTTAGTGGAATCTCCAAATGAATACTCAATAATCTCGTTCCCCTCAACAATGCGAATGAAGTGCTAAATTCTATGGTTGCAAACTTAATAAAGAAACGAGAAAGAAGTTTGGATCAGGAAGAATGATATGCATGGGTGGTTTGATTATGCAATGTGCTATCTTGAACATGGCCTTGTCTTATTATTCTTTCCTTCCTAATTTTTGAGGAGTCATCTAATTTTTGTAGTGAACTTTTTTTCTGGTCTGGAGTTCGATAATATAGAAAGTCAAGAGTTCCCATTGTTTTGGAAATATAGAAAGTCAAGAGTTCCCATTGTTTTGGAACTATTATCAATTTTTTGACAATCTAAGTCAATTCAAAATTGGGTAAAACTCTTGTTAGCATCATTCCACCATGTACAGAAGTTGGATCATAGTGGAAATCTGATCGTGCCTGAAATTGTATTAGATTCATATCAGTTTTGTGACTGAAAAGAGAATCAGTTTGCCACAAAATTAGCTTACTCTGATTTCTATGGTAAACCAAGAATTTGAAGACCCTATGAGTGGTTGAAAGATTGAATCTGATGCAGTTTTTTGTCTACTTGTACTCCCATGCTGTGTGTTCACTGAAGACATTAACTCGCTTGCTTGCTTACATGGCTTTTCATTTGTATATAAGAGGTTAATGGATGGAGCATATGTGAGTCACTATTTTATAGATTCTTATTTTTTTTTGTGACTGGTGGAATCAACAACTAGTCGGGCACGTACTTGCATGACATGTGGTTGTGTTATTCAACTGCTACCGCTATAACCTCCAGGTGTGCCCACGATGCCCCATACACAACACACAAGGTAAGTCGGGGTTTAGAACTGGTGACTTCACATAACGGAGTGCCTTAACAGTACACCCCTGCCCTACACTCTGGGGGCTACAGAAAAAAATAAAAATAAAAAGAATTGAAGGACATGGGGTGGGCTTTGATCCACTTATGTGTGCACGGGTCATGATATCATTTAATATAATATCTCTAGATGCAACCACATGTTCTAATTCGACCACTACCTCAAGGTACTCTATGGCTCCAGATTAAGTAGCCGTCATTAGAATTGAACCTTGCCCAATAGTGAAAAACTCCTCACTTTCCACCATTGGATCCAACCCCCTTGGGCCAGATTCTTATTTTTTAAATCCTAAAAAATCTATATTTTTTTCCATATTAATGGGATGTATAATTTTAATATTGAAATTTTCACTTAATTTTTTTTTTTTTCATATCGTATATATCGTATTTGAATTTGTATTCATATTCTTTTTTAAATCCTATTTTTTTAATCATATCGTATTGGAATTTGTATTCACATTCTTTTTAAATCCTATAGGATTTGTATTTTTTCTGTATTAGTGGAATGTATATTTTCCGATTGGAATTTTTCCTTCGATTTTTTTTCCGTATCATATCGTATTTGGATTCGTATTTGTATTAGGTACCTGTGGTTGGAACATGTGCTCCATGGGATTTGGACATGACTCTCCACAAGGACAACCCGAAATTTTAACCATTTTTTAACATCATAAATGCTTCCGTGGAAAGATATATTTTTAACCATTCGCATACCTATTCATCTTTTGTGAGTTTCTTCCTTTGGAACATCAATCGTTCAAATCAATGCATTGATGTGACTGTATTTAAGTCATCATAGTTCCTCAAAAACCAATATCCATTGCAGATGAAAAGATAAAATGCGGGATGGCTACATTAGTAATTCACTCCCGATAAAGATGCAGATCTGAACCAGTGCTCTTGGTACATCAATCGTTCAAATCAATGCATTGATGTGACTGTATTTCAGTCATCATAGTTCCTCAAAAACCAATATCCATTGCAGATGAAAGGATAAAATGCGGGATGGCTACATTAGTAATTCACTCACGATAAAGATGCAGATCTGAACCAGTGCTCTTGGTGAAACGTAATGAAGGGCAAAGCTTTTTATCTAATTATGTAGTTCTCTGAGTTTAGTTAAAGATATAAGACATATTAATTGTTTCCATTTCATTATGGGAAATAGATTAGTCAATCTATTTTAATTCTGAATTTATCAAGTAATAAGAGGGGTTAGAAAGAAATTGAGATGAAAATCTTTTTACTTTTAAAATTTTTGAGTTGATATAGATTTATTTTGTTGTTTCGAGGATGGTAGTCAAAGTAAACTGGATTCTTCATGTCTTAATGTAGATACAACAATATACTTATTAAGAGCTCAATATGTCACTTGTGGAAATTGATCTTGGGTGAAGAGGATAACACTCCTCTCAATTGCTTTAGCTAGACCCAATTGACATATTTTTTTGTTTTATGTTGATTTTATTTGTTTTTTATATTTTGATTTATAAATATGGGTGTTATACATCTCATCCATACCAGGTGGACTTATGCCGCTTGTCATTGTCATTGTTAAGTACAAACATTACACATCTCCTTTAAATTTGAGCTTATAATGCACCTCACTTTGCTCAAGTGAGATAAATTTGAAACAATAAAATAAATAAGCACAACTCTCGAGCATGATGGTAAGATTGATTTTATATTCAAATTTCTCAAGGAAAAAATATATATTACATATAAACGGCCAAAAATTGAAAAGCTAAAACTAAGACTTTTTTTCCAAGGGAGTAACTCTTAAAACAAGAGCTAAAGTGTGTTAGTTAGCTCGTGTTTGCAAGTGATGCTAGTTGGACATACACTCTTGACACTTCATGAATCATCTAAAGGGTATTTTAGAAGATATAAATTTGTTCACTTGTAATTTTTCCTAATCAATTTTACACATTGACTGAGCATTTCTCCATTAAAATTCATTTGTTTTTGGTTTCTTCTGACAAATGCTTCCTAACATGATTAATGATTATTATAATGGTGTGGTAAACATTTCCATCTCCATTTTAGCAGTGTTACAATGGAATGTAGTTGGCTTATAACACTCTTCAAAGACCCCTTCGGCTAAGAAGTTGCAGGTGGGGATATGTTTTCTACTGAATTTTCCCATAATTTGTGCTTAGCCCCATATGAAATGACCCATTTACACGAGTGAGACAACCAATTAAAAGAAAAGTACATCTTTGAAAGATTTGAACAGTGGTAGGTAAGTAACTCCACTTTACCAACTAAGACTTGAATAATCTTTACGTTCCTTTCTTTCTCATTTGTCTTTGTATTATATGAGAATTTTTTACGATTTTATATGTAAGCTATGTCTCTATATTTTATATCGTTGTAAAATGGTTTGGCAGATTCAAGTTCCATGGTCCATCTGCAAGAACTCTTCCTCAGGCGTTGGGCATGTCTCCTGAAGATCTTGCCAAGCATAAAACCCAAGAAAATAATTCAAATTGACATCCCCTGAATTGGGATCCAAAGATGCAGAATGGCGAGTTAAGATATAATGGACATGGTGAATTATGATTTAAAAAGTGTTATCAATTAATGACTTTTATTTTGGATTTTGGCGTTGGTGATATATATATTTATATATTTGCATATTCACATTACGATTCGAAACAAAACGTAACTATGATGCCGGAACCAAACAGGTGATTTATTTTAAATCCCAAGTAAATGCCAAAGAAAAGGAGCTTGTAAGTAATATTGTGGTTCTCAAAATAAGAGGGAATCTGTAAGAAATAATGTTGTTCTCAAAATAATAAGTGATGCTCTTTACTAAGAAAACAAAACACCTAGACCATATTTTGGTTAAAAGGATTGCTTACCAAGTCTGCGATCACCAGGTCGATTGGGCTCATTTATGGATATCTGGTGAATTTGCTTCATGTTAGCGTGGTGATTTTATTTATTAAATAGCAAGTTATGTTATAATAAACATTATCAAAAATACCCTAGGGGGATGTCTTGTTGTTATGCATCAAGTACATAACAATCATTATGGAAACCATGTTGGTCATACAAACATTTACTTGTGTAAGTGTAACTATGATTCTATTATATTTTTAGTTGTTGCACCAAGCATTGTCAAGAGATAATAAATGCGATCTCCATTTAAAACATGAAGTGTTGAAAGGACGGTTCCCATTAAGGAGGTCTGAATTGGCTTCAAGGTAGGTGAAAACATGATACTTTTTTACTATTCAGTGACAAATCTAGGAGGGAAACATTTTTTTTGGATTTTTCAGTCAAATCAATGTTTTTAACTTTGGTTGAACAATCTTTCGACTGAAAGTCAAACTAAAAGAGCACACCATTCAAACTTTTTTTTCTAAAAGATTCTCTCATGAGCTATTAGAGATTGTACGATGGAAAACATTTTTGATTGAAAATTTGCTTTTAATAATTGTAACGCCCCATATTTGGCCTTGTTACCCCCTCATACTAAGGGTAACTAAGGAAATCATGTCTCGAGGCCGACAAACAGTTGACATGGAGTGTCGAGACCCAGATTGACTAGCAGAGCCCCACAGGGCTCCATCTATCTTGACTTGCAACATCAAGCAGAGCAACATCTATCACATCGACCTGGCCCTAGAGGAAAACAAGTCTTGCTTCATGAGGTAATACGTTCGGTTTCATGGTAAGTGTCACTTTAATAATTGAAGCATTTGAACATGTTGCAAAGAATCCTTTCTTGATTACATAATGTTTGCTTGGAAATTATACCCTTTGCCTTATTTAACCTTGGTTGTTGTCATCACGTCCTAGTAAGTTGGTCACCCTCGGAAATGGGGTGCCACTGGGGGGTTCCTTGAAGAGTCATTGTACCATTCCCAATCATACTTATCACTTTCCATACTTCTTCCACTTCGTCTCCTCATCTTTTGGGTTTTCGGGCTTATTGACCCAAGAAGGGCATTAACCTCATTTCATGGGAAGAAGGGGCCATTAGGTGTAGATTTTTAAGGAACTATGAAGGCTGCCCAACAACTCTGTATTTGACCTCTTGTTGGGCTCTAAGTTTAGTCAACCAAATATGTCCTTGCTGCTATTTTAGGACAACAAATAGGTCGGTTTAATTTTGCCAAGAAATCTTCCTTCAACTGATGGTTATATTCTCTTTCAAGGTGCCCTTGCAAGTAGTTTTAGTAACTCAATGTTAACACAAGCAAACCTCAAAACAAGCTCCTACTGTTGATTTAAACACTAAGCATACATGAAATTTGAAGACAAGTATTTTTGGTCAACATGACCTTGGATAAAACCCCCAGGGAAAAACTAGTTTAGAATGAAAGTATATATGTCTCAAGCATGGAATACAACAAGTAAACAAATACAATGGAACATGTACAAGTAGCAAGCTCCTCTCAAGCTTGGCTAGAAGGTTCCATGAAGAATGCACCCAAGCAAGTGCCCCCTCTCTTCCTTGTTGCCTATTCCACTGAACTGTTGCACCCTTGATCCTCCCTTGGCCAATGGAGAAAGCCTTGCATACAAACAAGCTCTTGTATGTTGCCTCAACAATGAACCACTCAGATTTGTAATAACTCAAGTAACACTAGTGCTTGCTAAGCTTGTGCCCTCCTCCAAGAGTGCGCCCTCCACCAAGCAAGAACCCACACCACAAAAGAATGAGACCCTAAGCCTCCTTGTGCCCTCAGTGAATGATGGTGCCCAAGCTTCCCTCATCCAATGCTTCCATTCTCCTCTCAATGCTCCTTTCCAAACTCTCAAAGTGAACAAATGAGTGAATATGAGGGAGGCTTCAATGGAAGGCGCCCCTGTTGAACCATCCATAAGGAAACCTAGAGATGAATGGCTTAGATCACTCCTAGCCATCTCTAATCAATGGTTGAGATCACCTCAAACGAATCTCACTTAAAAACCCACTTTGGGTTAAGTTTCCTAAGTTCACTTTATGTCCCTCAATTCACCCACAAAGTGAATTATTTGTCACTTTTTCCTTAAGTGACAAATTCCACCTTTTTGACTCAGGATAAAGTCAATGTGGAATTAGACAAAAAGTACAAGGAACAAAGGTACACATATTTCCCTCTTGTGGTTAGAGACCCACAACCACAAGGGGACCACTTTCCAAGGTACCCAAAACTCAACACTCCCTCTTACCGATGAAAGTGTTTCTCACCAAGCCCATCTTGTCCCTGCAATGGACATTGTTTCTTGTTCGCAAATAATCAGTGAGTATGTTTGTACCCTAATCATCAAAAGTGGCCTCTAACTCTGATCTGCTCGACCAAATATCTTGATCTTGGCATCTCACCAAAGATCCCAACCTTAGCATCTCACCAAGCATCTCTACCTCGACATCTCACCAAGGATCTCTACTTCTTGGCCTCTCACCAAGAGTCTCTGGTTTTTGGCATCTCATCAAGAGTCTCTCTTTTGGCATCTCACCAAGAGTCTCATCTCTTGGAATCTCACCAAGTGTCTCTCTCTTGGCATCTCACCAGTTGTCTCATCTCTTAGCATCTCACCAAGAGTATCTGGATCTTGGCATCTAGCCAAGATACTCACCTTGGTCTCTCACCAAGTGACTTCCACTTGAAGTGGAATTTGAAACTGATATGCTCGTTTCCACAACCAAGTGAGAGTCAAACCTCTAAGGCGCCCTGCTCACACTCATCAATCTCTGATGCTTTGAAGCCCTTGCACCAACTGTCTGTCTACTCGACAACTTTGAAACTGAAGTTGTCCCAGGTGGACCAGTCACCCTTGAATATGGTGTCCTCGAAAACTGAGTCTACGCCCCATGAGATACAACACTCTCAATTTGTGAGACTTCATCAACTTTGTCTGTGCACCAATCATTGGATGGTGTATCAACTGACAAACAACAACCGACAAAAGCACAATCCCTCTCAAATTGAGCAATGAACTCCTCCTCTGTTGTCGTTGCAATACCATCCGACTGCTTCTCCTTGGGACACTGTCCAACATAGTGCCCCATCTCTCCAGAAGCAAAGCATTTCATTGTGCTCATGTCTCTCTCTTTCCCACTGCCACTCTCATGTGGCTTGGCCCCCATCTTGGGACCATGTTTAGCACCCTTGTCGACCTTCTGCGTCCCATGAGATTCAACACTCTCAATCTATGAGACCTCATCAACTCTGTCTGTGCACCAACCGCTGGATGGTGTATCAACTAACAAACAACAACTGACAAAAGAACACTCCCTCTCAAACTGAGCAGTGAACTCCTCCTCTGTTGTCGTTGCAGTACCATCCTGTTGCGTCTTCTTGGGACACTGTCTAGCATAGTGCCCCATCTCTCCAGAAGCAAAGCATCTCAATGTGCTCATGTCTCTCTCTTTCCCACTGCCACTCTCATGTGGCTTGGCCCCCATCTTGGGACCATGTCTAGCACCCTTGTCGACCTTCTTCTTTCCCTTTGACCAAAGAGAAATATCCTCATCATCCACAACAATACACTGTTGTCTTGAAGATCTAGAGCTGCATCTCATCTCCTCTTGTATGAACTCGTCCCAGAGTCACTTCCAACTGGGCATGGCCTCCCTAGCCACAATGCCTCTCACAAAGGAACCCGAAGGTTTGGAGAAGTCGTTTAAGGCTCTCCTCACTAAAAATTCGAGATCCACAATCTCCCCAATTGTTCCTAACTCATCTCGAGTCTGTGTAAATCTCCCAAGCTATGATGTCACCGACTCTAACTTGAGCATCTGAATTCTCCTGATCTTCTCCTGTAGAACCATCTTCTAGTTCTAATTGGGACTCTAGTAGAGCTTGCACAATGAGACTCACATCTCAAAGGCATAGTCCTTCCCAGTCAAATGGGGTATGGCATGGTCTCTCACTGCATCACAGATAGTCCTCTTAGCCTTGGTCCCTCAATTCACCCACAAAGTGAATTAATTGTCACTTTTTCCTTAAGTGACAAATTCCACCTTTTTGACTTAGGATAAAGTCAATGTGGAATTAGACATAAAGTACAAGGTACAAAGGTACACATATTTCCCCCTTGTGGTTAGAGACCCACAACCACAAGGGGAACACTTTCCAAGGTACCCAAAACTCAACACTCCTTCTTATCGAGGAAAGTGTTTCTCACCAAGCCCATCTCGTCCTTGTAGAGGACATTGTTTCCTGCTAACAAATACTCGGTGAGTATGGTTGTACCCTGATCATCAAAATTGGCCTCTAACTTTGATCTTCTCGACCAAATATCCTGATCTTGGCATCTCACTAAAAATCCCAAGCTTGGCATCTCACCAAGGATCTCTACCTCGACATCTCACCAAGGATCTCTACCTCTTGGCCTCTCACCAAGAGTCTTTGGCTCTTGACATCTCATCAAGAGTCTCTCTCTTGGCATCTCACCAAGTGTCTCTCTCTTGGCATCTCACCAAGAGTCTCACCTCTTTGCATCTCGCCAAGAGTATCTAGATCTTGGCATCTCACCAAGATCCTCACCTTGGTCTCTCACCAAGTGACTTCTCCCTGAAGTGGAATCTGAAACTGATCTGCTCGTCTCCACAACCAAGTGAGAGTCAAACATCTATGGCGCCCTGCTCACACCCGTCAATCTCTAATGCTTTGAAGCCCCTACACCAATTATCTGTCTTCTCGACAAATCTGAAACTGAAGATGTCCTAGGTGGACCCGTCACCCTTGAATATGTTGTCCTCGAAAACTGAGTTTGCCTCCCATGAGATACAACACTCTCAATCTGTGAGACCTCCTCAACTTTGTTTGCGCACCAATCGTTGGATGGTGTATCAACTGAAAAACAACAACTGACAAAAGAACACTCTCCCTCTCAAACTAAGCAATGAACTCCTCCTCTGTTGTCAGTGTAGTACCATCCTATTGCTTCTTCTTGGGACACTGTCCAACATAATGCTCCATCTCTCCATAAGCAAAGCATCTCACTATGCTCATGTCTCTCACTCTTGCCCACTGCCACTCTCATGTGGCTTGGCCCTCATCTTGAGAGCCTGTCTAGCACCCTTGTCGACCTTCTTCTTTCCCTTTGACCAAAGTGCAAGATACTCATCATCCACAAGTATACACTGTTGTCCTAAAGATCTAGAGCTACATCTCAGCTCCTCTTGTATGAAGTCGTCCCAGAGTCTCTCCCAACTAGGCATGGCGTCCCTCTCCACATCGCCTCGCACAAAGGAACCCTAAGGTTTGGAGAAGCCATTTAAGGATATCCTCACCAAAAAATCGAGATCCACAATCTCCCCAACTGCTGCCAACTCATCTCGAGTCTGTGTAAATCTCCCAATGTATGATGTCACCGACTCTGTCTTGAGCATCTAAATGCTCGCGAGCTTCTCCTGCAGAACCATCTTCTGGTTCTGATTGGGACTCTGGTAGAGCTTGCGCAATGAGACCCACATCTCAAAGGCATAGTCCTTTCCAGTCAAATGGGGTATGACATGGTCTCTCACCACATCATAGATAGTCCTCTTAGGCTTGGTGTTCCTCTTCCTGAACTCTGGTACCAACAAGGGAGCAGTGACAGGAGGAAGAATCATTGGAGCTTGAACTATATCCCATAGTTCAAGATCCTCCAAGGTAAATATAATCATGGTCTTCCAAGGGGACCAGTTGCTAGCTCCGGCTAGCCTATCCTCTGCCCTCATTTGAGTCACCGACATGACTGTCCACTGAAACGTGAACCGATGCTAAACATTGCAAAAGAGTACAACCTCACTCCTGTCAACACGTGTGAAAAGAGATTGTCCAACACTGTCCAAAAAAAGTCCACAAACTTCCCACACTATGCTCACAAATCAACAAACTCTTAGCCACCTAAGCTTTGATACCATGTAAATTTTTGAGGAACTTTGAAGGTTGCCCAACAGGTCTGTCTTTGACCTCTTGTTGGACTCTAAGTTTAGTCAACCAAATCTCTCCTTTTGTTGTTTTAGGACAACAAACATGTCGGTTTAATTTTGCCAAGAAATTTGCCTTCAACTTATGGTTATATGCTCTTTTAAGGTGCCCTTGCAAGTAGTTTTAGTAACTCAATGTTAGCACATGCAAACCTCAAAACATATAGCACTGTAGGATCTTAACAAGCTCCTACTACTGATTTAAACACTAAGCATACATGAAATTTGAACACATGTATTTTTGGTGAATATGACCCTGGATAAAACCCCTGTTAGAATATGAAGCATGTGTGCTCGTTTTACCATTGACAATACCCTTGTCACCCAACCATATGCCGAAGCCACCCTCCGAGCACCTTAACCTTGACAGAGAATCATTCCAGAAGCAAACCCTAGGCTAGATAGCCATACAAAGGGTAGCACAACTTTCCCCAAGGATAATGCATCAACAAAGGCTGATCAGATGTTCCAAACCCTAGCCAAGAGATAGTCCAAGACAAAACGTAACTGCTAGTTGCAGCAGCTGCACCAGCAACTCTCCTCCAAACCTGCGCACAAGACTGCAATTGCACTGTGCAGAACTGACTCTCTGCAACTGCTGAGATGTGTCAAATGAGAGACTGACGCCCTGTATTTATAGTGGTTCTGGCAGACTTACTGGGGCCGACTTCTCCTTCTGGGTACTTGTCTGTTTAGTATATATTAATTCTTCTGGCCGACTTATTCTCTTGGAGGCTAATAACCTAATACATATTATCTTCTTGAGCCGACAAGTCTTCTAGGGTTATTAGCCAACTCATTAGGGTTTCTCTTGCTTCCCAAAGTCTTCTATTCTCGTCAGGTTCACACGTGGAGGTAAATACCTCTCGCAGCTACCATAATATCAACACCCCCCCCGGGGAAAACTAATATAGAAAGAAAGTGTATATATGTGATGTCTCAAGCATGGAATACAACAAGAAAAAAAATACAATGGAACCTATTCAAGTAGCAAGCTCCTCTCAAGCTTGGCTAGAAGGTTCCATGAAGAATGTGCCCAAGCAAGTGCGCCCTCTCTTCCTTGTTGCCTATTCCATTGAACTGATGCACCATTGATCCTCCCTTGGCTAATGGAGAAACCCTTGCATACAAAAAATCTCTTGTATTCCGCCTGAACAATGAACCACTCAGATATGCAATAGCTCAAGTAACACTAGTGCCTGCTATGCTTGCGCCCTCCTTCAAGAGTGCACCCTCCACCAAGTAAGAAATCACACCACAAAAGAATGAGACCCTAAGCCTCCTTGCGCCCTCCATGAATGATGGCACCCAAGCTTCCCTCATCCAATGCTTCCATTCTCCAAGTGAAAAAATGAGTGAATATGAGCCTCCAAATGCCCTATGCTCACCCCCCTTGAACCATCCATAAAGGAAACCTAGGGATCAATGACCTAAATCACTCCTAACCATCTCTAATCAATGGGTGAGATCACCTCAAAAGAATCTCACTTAGAAACCCACTTYAGGTTAAGTTTCCKAAGTTAACTTTATGTCCCTCAATTCACCAACAMAGTGAATTAATTGTCACTTTTTCCTTAAGTGATAAATTCCACCTTTTTTACTTAGGATAAAGTCAACGTGGAATTAGACATAAAGTATATGGTACAAAGGTACAAATATTTCCCTCTTGTGGTTAGAGACCCACAACCATAAGGGGACCACTTTCCAAGGTACCCAAAACTCAACACTCCTTATCAAGGAAAGTGTTTATCACCAAGCCCATCTCGTCCTTGTAATGGACACTGTTGCCTACTGGCAAATACTCAGTGAGTATGGTTTTACCTTGATCATCAAAAGTGGCCTATAAATTTGATCTGCTCAACCAAAGATCATGATCTTGGCATCTCACCAAAGATCCCAACCTTGGCATCTTACCAAGGATCTCTATCTTGGCATGTCACCAAGGATCTCTACCTGTTGGCCTCTCACCAAGAGTCTTTGGCTCTTGACATCTCATCGAGAGTCTCTCTCTTGGCATCTCACCAAGAGTCTCATCTCTTGGAATCTCACCAAGTGTCTCTCTCTTGGCATCTCACCAAGAGTCTCATCTCTTGGCATCTTACCAAGAGTATATGGATCTTGGCATCTCACCAAGATCCTCACCTTGGTCTCTCACCAAGTGACTTCCACCTGAAGTGGAATATGAAAATGATCTGCTCGTTACCACAACCAAGTGAGAGTCAAACCTCTCTGGTGCCCTGCTCACACTCATCAATCTCTGATGCTTTGAAGCCCCTGAACCAACTGTCTGTCTGCTCGACAACTCTGAAACTGAAGTTGTCCTCGGTGGACCAGTCACCCTTGAATATGGTGTCCTAAAAAACTAAGTCTATGTGTCATGAGATACAACACTCTCAATATGTGAGAGCTCCTCAAATCGGTCTGCGCACCAACTGTTGGATGGTGTATCAACTGATAAACAACAACTGACAAAAGCACACTCCCTCTCAACTGAGAAATGAACTCTTCCTCCTCCTCCTTTGCTATCGCTGTAGTACCATCCCGTTGCTTCTTCTCAGGACATTGTTCAACATAGTGCCCCATCTTTCCACAAGCAAAGCATCTCACTGTGCTCATAATTTCTCTTGCCCACTGTCACTCTCTTGTGGCTTGGCCCCCATCTTGGGACCTTGTCTAGCACCCTTGTCGACCTTCTTCTTGTTAAATTATGAGCTTGATTTCTTATGCGGATTAATTCTTTTATTTTCTTCAACACTTTGATTCCAGCGTAATACACTTCAACAATACCAAATCATAATCGAACAACAATAACTATGTAGATAAGTAAGCATGCACATCAACAACACATATACCCTGGGGAAACCTT
>SNQJ01S0053906.1:57393-69194 GCA_010110895.2 Picea sitchensis
GAGGCTAGCGCCTCACTTCTAACACACAACTCACTTGCTCATTCTCTTATGAGGCAAGATGCAATTACCAGTTGGAGAGAGGGAGAAGAGTGGCGCATCTCTTGGGGAGGACTATCTGTATTGGTTTGAGTTATCTCTTGAACGTTGTATAAGCTATTTATCATAAGGAAGATTTTGCTGGGTTTTTTTCCCCTAGAGGGTTTCCTAGGATAAATGCTATGTCTCTTGTGAATGTGTATTTCTTAGTGATCTTGTTCTTATGATGCTCTTATCTATTGAAATGCAAAGAACTTTAATAATGGCATAAACATTAACAAAAGAAAAGCTGAAAAGAAAGGAATGGAGACCCCAAACATAGAGAAGGACAAGGCCCCGAGAAATTTTAGTCTGGAAAATGAAATAAACAAAATCAAAATCCCTATCCCACTTGTTGAACTGGCTAAAAAATCCCATATACAGAAAACAAATTGCCAAGATGATTAGCTTTTCAGAAGACGAAAGCTAAGGCGATGTCATCAACTTAGAAGATGACAAGTCAAACATAGTTTTTGGTCCACATTTCGAAGGTGCGAGAGACATTGTTGCCCCTTTCTATATCACGTTAACCTTGTTCGACCACCTACTCCATAACAACATGTTAGATTCTGGAGAATCCCACAATGTGATGCCTAAAGCCATTATGGATAAATTTGGTCTCGAAATCACTAGGCCTTACGGAGATTTATATTCATTTGATTCAAGAAAAGTCAAATGCATAGGCATGATTAAAGACTTGGTCGTAAATCTGGCACAAATACCCACAAAAAACATTCTTATGGACGTAGTGGTCATCGATATCCCTCCTAAATATGGTATGTTGTTATCTAGGTCATGGGGTGCCAAGTTTGGAGGATCTCTCCAGCTTGACATGACATATGCTACGATTCCAGTTTTTGGAGGACAGTACACACGTCTATATAGAGAAACTAGGTTGGCATTCACGGTAGGTGATCCACATAACCCAAATAACCACCCTGTATATATAGCTTATCAAGATTTAGGTAATTGTATCTTATCCATTTGTGGCGATATTGATGTAGATATAGATGAGAGTTGTACAGAAGAAAAAACAGAAAAAGAAAAAAGAAAAAATGTATATAGCACTGGTGTATGGAAGATTTTTTTTGACGGTGCTTCATCCTACTTGGGAGCTGGAGTAGGGGCACTCCTTGTGGCTCCTGATGATCAATTTGTAATCCCCTTTTCCTATAGGCTACAATGGAATGTGGACTGCACAAATAATGTATGCGAATATGAAGCTTTAGTATTAGGGTAAGAAGTTGCTAGGAGAATGAAAATAAAAAACCTCGAAGTCTTTGTTGACGCTGAGTTAATCATAAAATAGGTAAACCGACAGTACCAGGCCAAACATCCTAGGTTGAGGTCCTACAGGAATTGCGTCTGGGATCTGATCGAAAATTTCTTCTCCGCTGTGAAGGTTCATTTCGTTCCAAGGACTGAAAACCAACAGGCTGATGCGTTAGCCAAAGAAGCCTCAACTTTCACACCTCCCACCACGTTTAAACTAAAATACCACATACAAATGAGGCACCGACCTTCTATACCGAATAACACACAACATTGGCAAGTCTTTGAGGACGATGAACAAATAATTAAAATCAGAATCGAAGAGAAGTTTGCTTCATCAGATTGGTACAAAGACATAGTGTCCTACTTGTTGACCTTGAAGTGCCCGAGTGACTTACCCCCATCTAAAGCCATAACGCTGAAGGTGCATGCGGTCAAGTACTGTATATCCGAAAGACAATTGTATTGGAAGGATTCACTTGGCTTCCTGTTGGTTTGTTTGGTTGAATCAGAAACAGAGAAGGTCATAAGCCAATTTCACGAAGGAGTGTGTGGAGGACATCACACCTGGAGGGAAACGACTTATAAGATCCTGAGGGCAGGATATTATTGGCCCAAACTTTTCTCAGACGTCAACGCCAAGGTCCGAGCTTGCAACCCTTGCCAATTTTTCGCAGGCAAGCATAAACTTCCAGCGATGCCGTTGGTTCCGGTCAAAACAGAAGCTCCTTTTCAGCGATGGGGATTAGATTTCATAGGCGAAATTAATCCTCATTCTAGCGCTCAACATAGATAGATCCTGACCACTACAGATTACTTCACCAAATGGGTGGAGATTATTCCAATTAGAAGGGCTACGGATTCGGTGGTAATAGATTTCTTAGAGGAAAACATTTTGTCTAGATTTGGCTGCCCCCGAAAGATAGTCACAGATAATGCCCAAGCCTTTAAATCTATGGCTATGGTCAGTTTCTGACAAAAGTACAATATCATGCTTGGTCATTCCATGACATATTACCCCCAGGGAAATGGGCTGGTTGAGTCTTCAAACAAGAGCTTAATCAATATAATTAAGAAAGTGTTGAGCGAAAACAAGAAATCTTGGCATGTGCATTTGAAATATGCTCTGTGGGAAAATCTGATAGGCACAAAAAAGTCTATTGGCACTTATCCTTTCCAAATGGTGTACGGGACCGACGTAGTGTTACCTATAAATCTAGCGCTTCCCGTAATGAAACTTTGGCAAGATGAGAAGGAAGAACCAAATCATGTCACAAGAAGGATAAATCAGCTGATTGAAGTCAAACAACACAACGCTGAAGTAGACGAAAGGTTGCAGAAATACCAGGATGACATGAAAGCGCTATTTGATTGTAAGGCCAAAGACAAAGATTTTCTTCTTGGAGATTTGGTTTTAAAATGGAATGCTAGGAAGGAGGACTCGACAAAACATGGTAAATTTGATCACATCTGGTACGGACCGTTCAAGGTAACAACTCCTGAAGGAAAAAATTCGTTTCTGTTAGAGAATTTGGACGGTAAAATCCTCAACGCCCCTGTCAACGGGCGTTATTTAAAACACTATATGGAATAATTGGTTTCCAAAATCCCCACTATATATACTGGTTTGTGTTTTCTTTTTTATTTTTTCATAATTATTTTTTGGTAAGTCTACTTTCGTAAAAAATAAAATAGATCAATGTTTTTCTAGAAGTAGGAATACGAATTTTCAATGCATTCAATTATTTTAAAGCCCTGATACTCTTCGTATTGTTCCCTTACAGGATCTCAACTTGCTGCTCAAACAACTGAATGGAGCAAACGAATGGCCATATATCGGAAGATAAATTCACCGAAAACAGGTGATAGAAAGATTTTCCGTTATTTCAAAAGAGAACGAAAATGGTAAGGCAAAAATGCGAATTCCAGAGAAGTCTATTTTTCAAACGAAGGTTTCTAAAGTGCAGTGATGGTATTGTAAGTGTGATATGTCACTAAAAGAACAAGTTCTTTCTCTGGGTCCTAAGAATTTCACCTAGATAAAGATAAGAGGTAATTAAAATAAGCAGAGAGAATAAAGTGTCTCCGAGAAAGAGTTCTAGGAGTTGGGTTTAATCCATGACCTCTGTTTTTCGATTTCCAAGTCTTTGTCCATCACCCCTTTCTACCCTCGTTTTTGCCTTTTTAGGAAACCAAACATCTTTCCGGGTTTCCCACAGAGGGAGAAGAGATTACGTCTTAGCTTTGGAAATTGGAAAACAGATCTTAAAAGGTAAGCCAGTCCTCATAACTCCTCACTCTCCGACTAAACGAAGTTATGCATAGGTTGATCCTGACTCTCCTAGGTTTCTTAATAGTTTCTAAGGATTGAGGCTTGCTCGAAGGAAGGCCCCTCGAAGTAATCTTTCCCTTTTTCCCTGCGGGTTAAGGTGTTTTGAAAGTTAAGAAAAGGTTGGTCCAGGGTAATCAAAGCAAGTTGATAGACCTCCACTGCAAATTTTACACAGATACCATCCCTGGTATTCTTACTACCACTGATTGCCCCCACTTCGTGTTCAAAAAGTAAAATATAAGACAGATGGTGAAAGGAAATTTATATTTGATTGCCCCCATCTAGTCCAAGAAGATGATGAAAGGAAATTCAGAAATGATTGCCCTCGTCTTAGCATTTAAACAGATAATTATGATTTGAAGTGGTGAAAGGAAATTCAGTAAAAATGGACAGATAACTTCACCGGGGTACTGAACAGGCTCGTTGGCAGTGAAGCAATTTTTGAGGTATCTGTAAGGTTGTCATACGTAAATTTCACTCTACTCTGGTTACCAGCTTTTTCAAAACCGGATCTGCATCCCAAGTCCAGATAGGGCTCCCCGATTAAAAGCATGAATTTTACTTCGTTTTGATGCAAGCCAAAATCCACAAGATCTATTGAATTTCCTAGGATTGTTTTGATCATCTTAAAGCAGACTTAAATTCAGTAGCGAGAAGGAGAAGATCATGAATGGGACTGTAGTTGAGTTTACAACACATGGGAGTTTTGAAAATCTTTTCAGAAGTAAAGACGAAATCTCTTTTTCCCTCTGTATCCCCTTCCTAAGCAAATTCCGCAGAAAGAAGACTTTGACTCCATTAACCCAATAAAGACACTAAGTCTACTCGTTCTCCTCGTCCCACAAGGAGACGAGGTCCCCAATTGGAGCCTATGTTGAAACAGTTTTTTAAGTTTTTATTTCTAAGGCTAAAATTTTCCTTTTTCGGGTTTCGGATTTTCATAAAGCATAACCCTCACTATCATTTCCAAAAGGCCGGTACCGAAATCCCGACAAGCTTTATTCTTTAAATAATAAAAGGCAAAAAACCAAAAATGTTATAAAAGTCTCGACGTGCTTTCTGTAAAGTTATTCTTAAAATCACGATAATTTAAACCCTAAAGGAATTGATTAATAATTTTTTAAACCTTTCAGGATTTGGGTCTACTCAAACCACGTGTTTTCGTTATATATTAAATCACGAAATCCCAATCCCCGATTTCCCAAAAGAATGAAAGTTAGTTTAATCCTGATTAATTAATTTATTAATACGAAGTTTAAGGCCTAATTTAAACTTATCGTGATTTCGCAATTTCGGGAATCAGGGTTTATCGATGACATACCTCATGTATCCACGATCCCCGAAACCCCGAAATAATGGAAGTTAATTTTAAATCCTGATTAATTAATTCACTAATACGAAAGCTAAGGATTAACTTAATCTTATCGTGATTTCGCACTTTCGGGAATCGAGGTTCAGCGATAACATACCTCTTGTCAACATGATCCCCGAAATCCCGAAACGCGAAGTCTCGACTCATAATCTGTGTTTAGATTGAATTAACTCTGTTTTAGAAGCATGATTAACGATAATTAAACTTCTTAGGTCTTTTCTTATTTTCGGTACCGTTGAATGAAATCTTTCGAATTTTGAATTCAAAAGCACCAAAATACGACCATATTAATAAACAGAAAACTGATAAATGCTGGGACAATAATGCATATCTCAGAAATATTTTTTGCATTAAGTGTAATTAATTACAGGTCAGTTGCGTCAGTGTTTTCGTCATAAAATGAGTTTAAGGCGAATTAAAAGTCTGTGTTCCAAAACCTATGCTTGTTTTGTCTTTCAAAGGTAATTCACAGTCGGCCAAGCTCATACGCTTCTTTTCTGTGACAGGTTTTCCTTCTAACATAAAGCTATGGCGCCAAAGAAAGCACCGAAGAAGAGTGAAGATACAGAGGAGATGCGTAACCCAGAAGGAGATATCGTATCCGACACTACGCCACACGCCATCGACTCAATTAAATCCTGGAGAGGAATCTATGAACTCCTAGATTATGAAATAAAAAATTCTCCTATTGATTCTAAGAATCACCGTCGGGATATAGCAGAATCGGAGCTTCATAAGATCGCAACATACCCTCGGCTCCTGGCATACAACGACATGATCAATTGGGCCTTGGATAAGGTTGATATCCCAACAATAAGCATTTTAAACGATTAGGTGGTCGTTGTCGGCATATACAAGTAATGTACAAACTCTCACCAAATCCTAAGTACATCTATAATGCTGAATTTACAGCTGAGTTTCAAAGGAAAGAATGTATTGAGGCGGACCAAACATATCCTGATTTTATTAAAGGATGGTCAAGATGTCCATTGAAATTTAGGGTCGATACCCATGGAATTTATGCCACAACATGTTTGAAGGAGTACATGGTCTATGTAGCCATGATGTTGTGTAGACTCTTCAGGAAAAAGAATCCCTTCCATTTCCGTGCAGAATGGGTGCCCCTTTTAGAAGAAGCATCAGAAGGATAGACTTTTAACTGGAGCAAGATTTTGTCCGATAACCTAGCTCAAGAGTTTTCAAATTACAGAGTTGCAAGATCTAAAGGTCAGCCAACATCCTTTTACATGTCGGCATACATCATGGACGCAATCTGTTTTGTGACTCCATTTCCCTTGATGAATTGGAGTTGGAACATAACCTGCTCCGAACTCATTCATGAGTATCACTCTGTGCTATGGGAAGAAAATGCTAAGAATGCGTTTTACGAAATTTGTCATTTCATGGTAATTCCAATGCATAAAATGTTTTTTGGCTGTGAACCCCCTCGCATTTTTAAGACAGTCTCAGAAAATATCAAAGAGATAGCTGACTGGTTCATTGATAAAAACTTCTCTTACATTAGGGTGTATGGGTGCTCAATCCCCCCGCATGCTCTTCCAAAATCCCTCCCGGACAGACTGGTGTGTAGAGAAGTAGCACACCAAATAGTAAAAGACGGTATTGGAATAGAGCTAAAGGCAACTCAAAAGAAGACCTATCAAAAGTTTTCCGATTTACTGTGATATAGATAATGCAGAAGAGATTTCGAATTCTGTCACCTTGAAGCTATGTGTTCCTTCACTCTGTTTTCAATATCTTTCAACATCTTTCTTTTTATGTCTTTCTAATGAATGATCAACTATAGTTTAACTCAAAATTCTATTGTAGTTTGAATTTATTTGATTATCTAATCATTTACAGTTTTTCCTCTGTGATTGCTATCAACAGTTTCAAGACCTGTAGGTCATTTGGATGGTTATATTTTATACTTAATTAGAAATCTCATTTTTCTCCTCCTTCTGTTATGATATGAGATTCTTTCATGATTAAAGCCTCATATTTTTCAGCAGCATTACTTTTGTTATCATTTTACTATTCTCAAATTGTTTCAAGTACAGGAAACGACCTCTACTTTTATTGTGTTATTATTTTGAGTTCCAAAATTCCTTTTCTATTTCATCCCTCAAAACTGAAGCAACAAATCTTTAAAATTTTTATAATTCAATAAAATTTTACTCCCCATCACTGTCGCAAGTAATAGATAGCCTAACATAGAACCTGGCCTACAAGATCAAATTAGCATTACTTTGAACTTATTTAATACTATCCTACAAACAACAACTACCCGAGTCGAATTAGAATGCTCATGGGCAGTTATTGAGAGAGAAATCAGCATCCAAGAACAATGGGAAGCTAGACAAAGACAGTTGAGAAACCAACTCTGATTTACCCTTCGCAATTGATTCTTACTCCTTAATTCTCTTTATCTTTACGGATGCCTTGATGGTATACATTAGAGCCTTAAAGTATAAACTCAAGAACAACACTGAGGTTAGCTCCCTCTTACACCAAGTTATTAGCCCTTCATCTCATGTTAGAAAGAGATCATCAATATACAAGATTATTATAACAGGTTGGTTACCTCTTACCTTGAAGTACATATTTGCATCAACATCACTTTTCTGAAAGCCCGGGCTTTTAAGAGAGCCATCAATCCTGTCATACCAAACTCTGGGAGCCTACTTAAGACCATAGAAGGCCTTCCTTAGCTTGCATACATGAGTGCCTTTGTTATGCAGTACAAAACCATATGGTTGTTCCACAAAGACCTCCTGTTCAATCTTTCCATTCAATAATTTTATTTTTACATCCATTTGATGTAGCTTCCAACCAAGAACAGAAGCTAAAGCAATAATAGTTCGAATGGAGGTATACCTGCCTACAAGGGAAAAAGTCTCTTTGTATTTGATTCCTTCTTTCTGAGTGAAGCCTCTGGCTACAAATCTTGCTTTGAATTTTTCCACACTTTCATCAGCTGCATGTTTGATCTTATATATCCATTTGGAAGAAACCACTAATTTGTCTTTTGGCCTCGACACAATGTCCCAAACAAACATTGTTCTTTATAATAGCCATGTATTCCTCAAGCATGGCATCCTTCCATACTTGTAATTTATCTTCTTCTTCAAATGAAGAAGGTTTGACATCACTAATGTTGCTCATCAATGCAACATAGCCTCCAAACCTATGAAATTTCCTTTGGGAGAAACTATCTTTTCTTCTTCCTACACTATTTCTTTAAGCCACCCCGGCTTCCTTTTGGCTGGAGGTTCTTCAAGAGTTATTTCTAACACTTCAGCAGGTTCTAGGGGCTCATTACTTGGTCCTTCACGAGGTTCCTGCCTCTGATCATCTGACTCTTCATTTTCAGAAGAGGGTGAAGCTGGTTGAACTGCTTCTGATTCCTGCTGAAGCTCTTTGGATTTCTTAAATGCAACTTCCTCATGGAAAGTCACATCTCTACTTACCTCTATTTGCCTCTGACTTGGTACATAAATCGTGTAAGCCTTGGAGTTTTCACTGTACCTCACAAAAACCCCTTTCTTGCCTGAGGGTTACATCTTTGTCCTCTTTTCCTTAGGGACATGAATATACATAGGACACCCAAATATCCTTAGATGCCCTACTTCAAGTTTGATCCCTGAGAAGACCTCTTCAGGAGTTTTGTGCTTCAAGGTAGCATGTCGACCCCTGTTCTGAATATACACGACAATGAAGGTAGCTTCTTCCCATAAATAATTTGGCAGATCCTGGTCAAACATCATTGTTTTCGTTGCCTCACAAATTGTCCTGTTTTTCCTCTCAGCAACTCCATTTTAACGAGAGTTATATGGTACGGTCAACTGTATCTTGATTCCTGTTGTCTTGCAGAAATCCTCAAACTGGAGAGATTCAAACTCTCATTTATTGTTTGTTCTAAGGATTCTGATGTGTTTCCCTATCTTCTTTTCAATAAAGGCTTTATACTCTTTGAATTTATCAAATGTGTTACTCTTAGCTTTAAGGAAATATATCCAACATTTTCTTGAGTAATCATCAATAAAAATGACATAATACAAACAATCACTGAGTGAGGGAGATGACATGGGACCACATACATTAGAATGAACTAGATTCAAGATGTCATGAGCTCTATTGTCACTACTAGGAAATTTTTTCTTTATATTTTTACCTAGCATGCATCCCTTACAAATTTCATTTTTACTAAGAGAAATAGAGGGCATGCCACATACCATGTTCTATAGATATGGAAGAGATTTGTAATGAATATGTCCAACTCTTATGTGCCACAACTCGCTGGAGCTAGTTGCATCATGATCCAATGCCTGAACTGACTATCCTGACACGACGTACAATCCTCCACTGCGAGTTCCAAAGGGTTATGCTATACTTAAGTGGCTACCTTTAACCCATACTAGTAGTGTCTTCCTATCCTTTAAGATCACCCAATATCCCTTATCCTCATGGGTTGTAACTGAAAGTAGATTCTTCTTGAGCCCTGGAACATATAATACTTCATCAACATGAAGTCTAGCCCCAGATTCCAATCTGAAGGAGATAGAGCCTAATCCCTCTATCTTGTGACATTTGTCATCCCCAAGCTCAACATGCGCTGCAAAAGATTTTGTGTCGAAATCTTAGAGGATATCCTTAAACCCTGTCATGTTCTTTGATGCACCACTGTCTACTAACCAAGTTTTACGCCCCAAGAAAATTGAACTAGATAAAGCAGAAACCAAGTAATATTATTTTCTATTTTTTTTTCAATAGAAGGACTTTTCTGATTTCTTTTGGATTCATCATCCTCAATAGTTGAGGCATGATTTTTCCCTTTCCTAGGATATTTATTTCTAAACCAACAATCTTTAGCAAAATGACCCAACTTATTACAACTAAATCATTTAATCTTAGATGTATCAATATTCTTTCCTTTGAATGTACCTTTAGTGTTTGGCTTCCTTTGAGAGCCTTTCTGGAAAGTGCCTTTCTTCTTTCCCTTGAATCTTGATGCTAAAGCTGAGTGCTCTTATTTCATTGGATTTCTCCTGGTAGCTCTGTGACTCTCCTCCTAGAGGAAATCATGCCATAACATCTCAAACGTCAGCTGAATCTCTCTCCCACTTGCACTGGATAAGAAGGTCTCTCATGAAGATGGAAGACCGTAAAAAATGGCTTGCAATAAATCATCATCATCCACTGTCATCCCTGTGACCAAAGGTTGATCTCTGATCTGGGCTATCTTGGAACAGAAAGATGCCACTGATTCACCTTTCTTCATCTTCAAATACTTAAGCTTGTGCTTAAGTGTCCTCTTATGACTTGGAGTTTGTTTCTCATATAGATTCACGAAGGTATACATACAGTCCTTGGTAGTCATCAACGAAGTCATTGCAGGCACTATACTGTCTTTGACTGAGTCAAAGATTATTCGCTTGGCCTTTGCTTGACTCTTCCTGAAGGTCTCTCTTCCTGCATTATTCGTGGGTTCCTCCACCACTATGGTCACATACTCTTCAAGATCATGCTCTTGCAAGATATTTGTTATCTAGAGCTTCCACACATTGAAGTTGGTAGCTCCTTCGAGCCTATCCTCGGCCTTGACTGATATGGAGGATGCCATGGAACTCACACTGGAAACTTAATCAAGCTAGCTTGGATCTGTGTGTACTTTCTGCTGCACTTCAACACGTTTAACACACCCTAAGCCTTGATACCATGTTAAATTATGAGCTTGATTTCTTATGCGGATTAATTTTTTTATTTTCTTCAACACTTTGATTCCAGCGTAATACACTTCAACAATACCAAATCATAATCGAATAGCAATAACTATGTAGATAAGCAAGCATGCAAATCAACAACATATATACCCTGGGGAAACCCTGTACAGGGAGAAAAACCCCAGCAAACGATATTCCTTTATTGCATTAATAGTGTAAGATCACTTACAAATATCCACCATGAATGTTCTGCTCTTAAAGAGCTTGCCAAGATGACTCTGACCTGACAAAGACCTAAAAGACCTTGCTGAAATAAACCTCTGATATGCTGCCTCTATTTTTGATATACATCACTGATATGTTGCTTTGGTATGTTGCCTTTTTATCATTGATATGCGCCTCTATTGCTTCACCCTTAACTTGCATCTTGAAACTGTGTTGAAGAGAGGGGTCGACCTCTGCTTATATAGGTTGAAGAGGAGAAGAGGAGAAGAGGAGAGGCTCGAAATAGTAACTTGTCTGCATGCTTTAATCATAACTCAGCTTCATACTTTAGTTCAAACTTAGAACTAGAATTGAGACTGGTATAGTCTAGTTCGAAAATAGAACTAGACTTGAGAATTCATTTACAACTCAACATTATACTTTAGTTCGAAAATAGAACTAGACTTAAGACTTCAATTGCAACTCAACATTACACTTTAGTTCTAAAATAGAACTAGAGTTAAGACTTCAGTTGCATCTCAAAATTACACTTTAGTTCTAAAATAGAACTAGACTTAAGACTTCAGTTGCAACTCAACATTACACTTTAGTTCTAAAATAGAACTAGACATAAGACTTTAGTTGCAACTCAACATTACACTTTAGTTCTAAAATAGAACTAGACTCGAGACTTCAGTTACAACTCGACTCTTTACAAGGCAATTCAAAATTCTCTTCATGGTGGATAATGTTACATGTGCCAACGCACTAGATCAATACATTTATATCATTTGCAATATTAGGAATATCGTTTGTTTCTAGC
>SNQJ01S0053906.1:76757-88754 GCA_010110895.2 Picea sitchensis
AATGGAACCTGTACAAGTAGCAAGCTCATCTCATGCTTGGTTAGAAGGTTCCATGAAGAATGCGCCCGAGCATGTGCACCCTCTATTCCTTGTTTCCTATTCCAATGAACTGATGCGCCCTTGATCCTCCCTTGGCCAATGGAGAAACCCTTGCATACAAACACGCTCTTGTATGTTGCCTCAACAATGAACCACTCAGATCTGCAACATTTCAAGTAACACTAGTGCCTGCTAATCTTGCACCCTCCTCCAAGAGTGCGCCCTCCACCAAGAAAGAACTCACACCACAAAAGAATGAGACCCTAAGCTTCCTTGCACCCTCCATGAATGATGTCACCCAAGCTTCCCTCATCCAATGCTTCCATTCTCCTCTCAATTCTTCTCTCCAAACTCTCCCAATGAACAAATGAGTGAATATGAGCCTCCAAATGCCCTATGAGCCCCTCTTGAACCATCCATAAGGAAACCTCGAGATCAATGGCCTAGATCACTCCTATCCATCTCTAATCAATGAGTGAGATCACCTCAAAATAATGTCACTTAGAAACCCACTTTGGGTTAAGTTTCCCAAGTTCACTTTATGTCCCTCAATTCACCCACAAAGTGAATTAATTGTGACTTTTTCCTTAAGTGACAAATTCCACCTTTTTGACTTAGGATAAAGTCAATGTGGAATTAGACATAAGATACAAGGTACAAATGTACAATATTTCCCTCTTGTGGTTAGAGACCCACAACCACAAGGGAACCACTTTCCAAGGTACCCAAAACTTAATATTAGGCTCGGAGGTGTCCTAGCAAAAACATGTTGCAATAAAAGCCCGCCCTAGGATCTCAAGAGAAATGAAACGACTGTCTAAGAAAAGTGAGGGACCCATAAATAAATAACTAATTAATTAATGTTTCTTTCCAAGGTAGAGCATTTGTGGGCTATGCATTTCCTTTTTAGCGCACCTTGTTGTGTTCAACTTGGAAACACATGCAAAATAAATGCTAATAAAGGGCTTGGAAAAATATGCTTTAAAAACAAAAAGAGGAAAAGGATGTGGCTATCCCTCAACAAAGGAAAACATAAATGAGACAATACGAGCCCTTGTATACCATGAAACCCCATACCCATAAGTCTTACCCCACTCCACCTCATACTCACACATGAATTAGATAGGTTTCCCTTGGGAAATACCTTTGACTTGGGGATTGAATGACCCAGTAGGATGCCTTGACATCCCTCCCACACCTAAATTTGACAAATTGTATAAGGTCTCTGAGCATTTGTTTAGATTGAAAAGGGGGGTTTGATGCACATGTTTGGGTGGTTCCATTATTAAATGTGGGTTACTTGGCATGCTTCTTGTGACTTATGGACCCTTGGAGGGTGCATTTGTTTGTCTTTGTAGGACCTTTCCCGGTGGACATGTATTCATGAGGAGATCACTGTGTTCAGACCTTCATGACACATTTGGAGCCCAAGGATGGGTGCTAGACCCCACGTCTGGGGAAGGCTTATGGTCACCATTTTCACATTGAAGAAGGAGGTCGTTTCCTTTGGAGGCACTTTGGCATGGCTAGGAGATGAGCTCCTACCTCTTTCCACCTAGACGTTAGGCTTTGGGGACTAGAACGCCACTCACCTAGCCCATGACATCACCATGGAGAAGGCTAGGGTTTGATGGATGGACATTGATGGAAGAGGACACTTGACACTTCGTATTGGCAGTTGAGGGTATGCTATGGCCCTTGGAGGCCCAATGTTCCACCTAGCACCCTCAATGTTATGTTCTTGGAGCTCAAATGTTACCTTTTAGAAGGATGATGTTACCGTTTTAAAGGGATATTTTATGTAAAATTTAAATTTTGAATTTGTAAGGGATTTTGTAAGGTCGACCCTCCTATTTTTATATTGACATTTTAAAATTAAGTTGCAAGATCTCTTATAAATAAAGATACCTTGCCTTTAATTTGGGAACAATTCACTCCTCTCACAAGAGGGAGTAGGACTGAAATTTTCACTATGTTTGGCACATTGGACTGAAATTTTCATTGTTTTGGAGTTTATGATCTCTTGAACTAGTGTGCCATCTCTTGGAGAACATTCTTTGGATGTTTCTTGGCTCATTTATGGTGGAAAATTTTTGCAACTAGGGTTTGTGCTTGATTATTCTTCGTGTGATTGAAAGTTTGTGGTTAATTTTACTTGTTCATATTGAAGATTTTGATATTGCTTGCCCTAAACCCTAGGGGAGGAGCATAAGGTGCTTCCTCCTCTCCCTAGATCATTCCACCCTTTAATTTGTCAAGGAAATCTTTTTTAGACTAAGCTCCTAAGGCCCTAAAGTGCTAACACTTTAGGAGCTTGGTTCTAGAGGCTATTTGCAATGTATATTTCAAGAATCTAAGGAAAGAATAATTCGCTAGAGCCCAAAAGTGTTAACTCTCTAGCAAAATCATCTTTTGAATCTTGAAGTTTGAGGCCATAAGGTGCTAGCTCCTCAAACTTCATCTCATTGTAGTTAGACATTACTATCACTTTTCTCCAAGACCATTATATTGTTGTTGTAAAAGACTTCATAGCCCAAAAGGAATTTGTCTACTTGCTCTCTTGTGAAGGATTGTGATCAAACCAACTCTGAAACTTTACTCTCTAAGGCTTTTACTAACTCTCTAAACCTAGCTTAGCTTAAATCACTAACTATCTTTTTGTTGTTGCAAAAAACCGCTACAACCATCTAATTTACTTGAATTTATTGCATAACTCACTCTAACAACTAGCTAACTCACTTAGAAATTGCTTGTGATGAGTGCTACTTAATCTATTGGACAAATGTTAAATTTCTACCGTCTTCTCTTGCAATTCTGAGCTAAATTTCTTGTGTATGTTATAAAATACTAATTGTTGTTGTAAGCTAATAATTTTCTGCAATTTTATATCAATCAACTTCTATTTTCATTGTATATTGTATCGTGAGGAATTTTTATCATATTGGTACTTGGAAGTTGCTATATATGTGCTATATTTGTTCCTGTTCCAAGAAGGTACCTCGAATCACTTCTTTTTCCTCAATCCCACAGGCATAGACCTCTTTGACTTAGGTAACCAGTGGGAGGGCGCTCTAAGCTTGACCATTTCCTTGCTATCTAATCCCTTGAGGTTATCGGGGACACCTCGCCTGGGATGGACCTCATCCATCCCTAAAACGTGGGGATTTTCTGCTAAGGTGATAGTGGTGTGTTATCATGTAGTTATGCTAATTTGATTTACTTGCCTTGAGGCTTGGACAAGTACAAATTGTGCGATAACATTTTTGGGATCGTTGCCGAGGAGAATTGAGTTAGTTTTCCCCAATGACACATCTTTGATGAGATTTTCTCGAATCCCTTACATTACAAGCTTACCTGGCGACTCCACTAAGGGTGATTGCCTAACTTCCTTTGATGATCCTGGAAGGATTATCTGGTGACTCCAATGGTGACAACCCCATAAMAACCAGTCATGGTTTCTCCTTGGGATCCAGGTGATATTTTCAKACCCTTGGACATGATTAAAAACCTAGGATACCCTCGACGAATGATTTCTAAGTACATAACAAAATGGYTGCCCAAGTTTTCCGGTAATGATTACATTGTTGCCGAAGAACACATGAGTGATTTTTGGGCCTTCTTTCATCTTAATCCTGTAGATGTTGATGTTGAGGATTTGGTGATGGAACTTTTCTCATCCACTCTTTGTGATGCTGCTAGAGTATGGTATGAGGGTCTCCCTGATAAAAGCATCAAAACCATGGAACAATTTGAGGAAACATTCTTGAACAGATGGTCACTTCACAAGATGTTCCCCTCCCTGGATATTGAAGACATCATGGGATATCCACATTATATTTCTCCAAGATTGTGGAATAAGTTTCCAAAATTCGATGGAGACGTGTTCTTGGCCATTAATCATGTTGAGAATTTCTTGAATTATGTGTCAGAGATGGGTGCAACACATCAAGATGCACTAATAAGATTGTTTTTTCTCTCTCTAGACACAAGTAAACAGGAGTGGGTAGAGCATGCTCTTGAGCCAAGAAGTATATCTTCTCTTACAATCTTCATTGAGGAATTCGTCAAAAGGTGGGCCTCGAGAAAACAAAATTATGAAGACACTTTCCACAAGGAAGGGTTATGTTCTATCCCTAATGAGGAAGATGAAGAATCCATTGACGAAAAAGAAGTTGAAGAGAAGATTTTTGACAAGGGTTACCAATCCCTCAAAGAGGAGCAATAATTTCCTCATGAGGCTATTGAGGACAACAAAGACTTGATTGAAGAATGTGAGCATGAAGAGGTGAGTCACGAGGAAGAAGTGATGACGTATTCTCCCCCATTTGATGAAGTCATCCAAGCTTCCACTCTTCCTGCACAAGAAGAAGAGAATGTGGTAAGTCATTTCCCTTTCTAGGAATTTGATGATGCTCTATTCTATGATTCAGAAGGTGAAGAAATAGAGAAACCCTTGGATGTACTAGACCCTTTATGTTGTGATGAAGGTAATGATCTCATTGAAAGTATTGATGCATTTATACATGTTGGGAGACGTAAATGCGATGTGATTTGTTGTTATGGAAATCCCATTTATGACATTGAAGGTCATGTTCATTTGTTTCCCTTACAAACACTATGTACGATTGCTACTAATTCAAAAGTTTGGCAACAAGGAGATGACATGATTACAAATTTGTTCAAACCACCTGGGGGTGACCTTTTACAACATTCTCATGATGATTTCCGGTCATTCCTGAGGGGTTTGGTACTTATCCTTTTGAGAACTTGGATTTATTCTATGAAGAAAATTTTCAACCACTATTGTGCTCCAGTCTTGATGAGGGTAAGGATATGATTTTCCTGGAGAAAGATACTTGTGATGAGGCTTTCCAACCCCCTTATTTTCCTTTATCTCGCTATGTCACTGAGGATGCAACTGGGAAATGTGTTCCTTGTCCCAATATGTTTCCGAGGAAAAAACATTTCTTGGAATTTAAGGGTAGGTTGAATGCTTTAAGAAGAAGTTTGATATCTCGATCTTTCAACCATCCCCTAAGTAATTATCAGTCATCCTATAGATTCTTGTTCATCCCTTTTTAAACCTCGGGGAGTGATAAGATCCAAGCTAGTCAATCTTTTGACCCTTTGAGCCAACCTGATGAGTCTCTACCTTGTCACAACCCTATTCAGAGACGGATTGATCATTCTTGTGAGAACATGGCTTGGCATAATTTTGTCCCTCCCTCCCACCTCCATGAGTTATATTTTAAGATTTCCTATGATATAATGACTACTCTAACTCATGTTCCTTTTGTGCTTGAATTGTTCTTGTTATGGTTTACAATGACGCATAGGGGTAGGTGTTGTAATACAATTCTAGAATGGTTTTACTAGCTATATGATTACACCTAGCATTGAGGTTGACATAGATTAGTGTAGGTAGGTAGGTAGGTAGGCATTTGCATCTTGCATCTCATTGTATATATGTTGCATATCATGGTAGTATAGTTTGCATTTAGCTTAACTTGATTTTCATACATGCTGATGATTTACATATTTTCTTCTTGCATCTTGCATCGTTGCTATGTCATACTTATATGTTTGCATGATCATATTTTAGAATAAAGATATTGGAAAATTTTCTTTTCAACATTTACTTTTGGATTTTGATAATTTTTATAAGAATAAGGGGTGATAGCACCACCCTCGATGCTCTGACTATTTTTCTTGAGTGTTTAGGCATAGGTCGTACCAGAGATTTCAAGGTTCTCATGCGCTCTATGATGAGCACATGTCCTCGAGTAGGAGCTTGATGTTACCCCCTCAGACTAGGGGTAACTAAGGAGATCATGTCTTGAGGCCCACATGTAGAAGAAATGGAGTGACGAGAGCCATATTCTCTAGTAGAGCCCCGTAGGGCCCATCCTATATTGATTTTCACCATCAATCATAGCAACATTTATCACATCGACCTAGCCCCAGAGGAAAATGGGTCTTGCTTCATGAGGTAATAAGTTCGGTTTCATGGTAAGTGTCACTTTAATAATTGAAGCATTTGAATATGTTGCAAATAATCTTTTCTTGATTATAAAATATTTGCTTGGAAATTATACCCTTTGCCTTATTTAACCTTGGTGGATGTCATCACGTCCTAGTAAGTTGGTCACCCTCGAGAATGGGGTGCCACTGGGGGGTTCCTTGAAGACTCATTGTACCATTCCTGATCATACTTATCACTTTCCATACTTCTTCCATTTCGTCTCCTCATCTTTTGGGTTGGAGCTTATTGACCCAAGAAGGGCATGTACCTCATTTCATGGGAAGAAGGGGCAATTAGGCTCAGAGGTTCCTTAACAAAAAAATCATGCAATAAAAGCTCGCCCTGGAATCCCGAGAGCAATGAAATGTCTCTCTAAGAAAATTGAGGGACTCATAAATAAATAACTAATTAATTGATATTACTTTCCAAGGTAGAGCGTTTGTTGGCTATGCATTTCCTTTTTAGTGCCCCTTATTGTCTTCAATTTGGAAAAGAATGAAAACCAAGGTAGAGTGTATGTGGGATATGTATTTCCTTTTTAGTGCCCCTTATTGTCTTCAACTTGGAAACACATGCAAAATAAATGGCTAATAAAGGGCTTGGAAAAATATGCTTTAAAAACAAAAAGATGAAAAGGATGTGGCTAACCCTCAACAAAGGCACTCATAAATGAGACAACACAAGCCCTTGTATGTCATGAAACCCCATACCCAGAAGTCTTACCCCACTCCACCTCATAATCACACATTATGAAACACCTTTGACTTGGGGATTCACTAACCCAATATAATGCCTTGACACCCCTCCCACACCTAAATTTGACAAATTGTATAAGGTCTTTGAGAATTTGTTTAGTTTGAAAAGGGGGTTTTGGTGCACATGTTTGGGTGGTTCCATTTTTAGATGTGGCTTACTTGGCATGATTCTTGTGACTTATGGACCCTTGGAGGGCACATCTAATTTTCTTTGTAGGACCTTTCCCGGTGGACATGTATTCATGAGGAGATGATTGTGTTCGGACCTTCATGAGGGATTTGGAGCCCAAGGATGTGTGTTAGACCCCACGTCTGGGGCATGCTTGTGATCAAAATTTCCACATTGAAGAAGGAGGTCATTGTATTTGGAAGCACTCTAGTATGTCTAGGAGACGAGATCCTACCTCTTTCCACCTAGATGTTAGCCTTTGGGGACTAGAACGTCACTCACTTAGCACATGACGTCACCATGGAGAAGGTCAGGGTTTGATGGATGAAAATTTATGGAAGAGGATACTTGACACTTCGTTTTGGCAGTTGAGGTCATGTTATGGCCCTTGGAGGCCCAATGTTCCACCTAGCACCCTCAACGTTATCTTCTTGGAGCTCAAACATAACCTTTTAGAAGGATGGCATCACCCTTTTAAAGAGATATTTTATGTAAAATTTGAATTTTGAATTTGTAAGGGCATTTTGTAAGGTCATCCCTCTATTTTTACATTGACATTTTAAAATTAAGTTGCAATATCGCTTATAAATAAAGAGACCTTGCCTTTCATTTGGAAACAACTCATTCCTTTCATAATGTTGAAATATTGTAATTGCAAAGAGTATTCTATTTATTATTGATGTATTATTCATTAGGTCAATCCTCTTTTGTGGATTGATCATGTCGGGCATTGTAAATGACCAAATCCCCTTTTGCGGATTGCTCAAACCCTAATTGTAATATGAAAAATGAGAAGTCGGCCCCTATAATAAATTAAGGTGGTTCTAACCACCCAGAATGAGAAGTTGACCCTACCAGTGAAAAGACACTTCCTTTTAGCACCTGCCAGTGAAAAGACACTTCCTTTCAACACCTCCCAGATTGCATAAATAAAGGAGGCCAACGCCTCATTTGTTCAYTCAMTCACTTGTTCATCAGAGCRCAAGTTTGGAGTTGCAGTTGGAGAAGAAGGAAGAGAGAGAGAGGCACATACTTGGGAGATGAATTTCTATATTGTTTGGTTCATTCTCTTGGCATTGTATTGGCTATATATATTAAGGAAGTTTTTGTTGGGTTTTCTCTCCCATGAGGGTTTCCCAAGATAAATGATGTGTCTCTTGTGATTGTGTATTTCTCAGTGATCCTATCTATGCTATGGTTATCTAGTGAATTAAAAAGAAACCTAATAATAGCTTAAACTATAACATGGTATCAGAGATAAGCTGAAGAGAGAATCTTTCACAAGAAGAAGAAAAACGTCATTGTTGTCGTACATGAAAATAAGGGCATTTTATTGAAGAAGAATTTCAGCCCCAAAACCATCTAGAAAAGTGATCCCTACCTCAAGGAACACTTTGGCATCTTCAGGGCACCTTTTAAGTGGCTAGATCTCTCGAAAAGTGAAACCCTAGTTTCACCAAGTACTAGAAGTACCATAAAACTAGAAGTACCAGGAAACCAGAAGTACCAGAAAACCAGAAGCACCGGTCTAAAAATCCGCCGGTCAAGTTTGAAGGGGTGAAAGTTGTATTTTATAAAATATAACAACACTAGGCTACTCGCCTTAGCAAAGCGCACCTCCTGGTAAGTTCATAATTCAATTTTGAGCATTTTCATTTTTTGGTCATCTTCCTAGCTCCAAGTAAAAGATGTCTGCAAGCACTAAGCTTGTTGACAATCTAGAAGATGTGGAAAACTTTCGTGCCTGGAAGTATAGGATTGGACTCATTCTTGAAGAGAATGACCTAGCAAGATTTATTAAAGAAGATGTACCAGAACCTGCCGATGCTGCAGCTAAAAAAAAACACCAAAATGACACAATTAATGCCAAAAGAATCATTGCAGATTCTATCAAAGATCACTTGATTCCTCAAGTGTCTTCAAAGAAGACTCCAAAAGAAATTTTTGATGCCCTAACCAGATTATATGAAGGAAATAACATAAATCAGAAGATGAATCTAAGAACTCAACTTAAGAATACAAGGATGTAGAAAGGAGAAACGATCCAGGAATATTTCTCCAGAATTTCAGAATTCAAAGAACAACTATAAGCAATTGGAGATACTATAGACGAAGATGAACTCATAATGACGACCCTTAATGGTATCACAAGACATTGGGATGCATTCATTCAAACTATTTGTGCCAGAAAGGAGAAACTACAATTTGACAGTCTTTGGGAAGAATGTATTCAAGAAGAATCAAGGGTAGCTAACTGAGAAGCTTTGCTATCAAGAGATGAAGATCAAGCCCTAGCTACTCACACTAAAGGAGGAAAAAAKAAGTCTTACTTCCAGAAATAAACTCATAAAGAGTCTCACCCCCAAAACAAATTCATACGAAAAGAATCACAACCAAGGAGATTCCAGAAGTTTCATAAAGGACAAAGAAAAGGAAAAGATTTATCATTCTACCAATGTTACCATTGTGACAATATGGGACATATTGTGAAACATTATTCAGCTAGACGATAATAATACAAGAAGAAAAATAAGAGGTATCATGCCAATGCAGTTGAATATGAAGAGCCACCCACAAAGATGATAAAAAAACAAATTTAAGACCGTGTCTTAATCTCAAACCTCTCAGGATCAATATCACCCAGTGAGGACACTTGGCTCATTGATAGTGGTGCTTCCAAGAACTTGACAGGTAAAAGAAACATTCTCTCTTGCCTTTTAGAAAATATTTTTTCTTAGAAAGTTACACTTGGAGATGATTATCAATACCCTATCAAGGGAGTAGGAGAATCAAATTACAAGATTAATTTAGGGACTCCAATGAAGATGAAGGATGTACTCTATGTACCAGGTTTGACAAAGAACTAACTCTCCATATAAACTTTAGAAAAGAAAGGCTTCAAAGTTGCCTTTATAGATGGAGAAGTTCTCATGTGGGCCAAAGGAAAAACCATGAAAGAAGCAATTATTATTGGAAAAGAAGAAGGTGGCTTGTATAAGATAAAGGGGAATTCAGAAGTAGCCATGGCCCACTCCATTGAGAATTCGTGTGAACTTTGGCATAGAATATTAGCCCACATCAACTACAAGGCATTACCTTACATAAGAAAAGAAGTCACAGGTACACCAAAACTCAAGGTTGATCATGAAGGTGTATGCAATGGATGTGCACAAGGGAAGAACATAAAGAACCATTTTACGAAGAGAGACAATAAAGCAGAAGGAGTCTTAGAACTCATTCACTCAGATGTGTGTGGCCCAATGCCATCAACCTCCATAAGTGGGTATGAATACTATGTATCTTTTATTGATGACTATTCTCATAAAACCTGGGTTTACTTTTAGAAATCAAAAGATGAAGTGTTCAGTAAATTCAAGGAATTCAAAGCATTGATAGAGAATCTTTCTGAAAGAAAGATCAAGATACTCAGGTAAGATAATGAAGGAGAATACACCTCAAAGATTTTGTAAACTTTTGCAAAGATGTCGGGCTCAAGAGGGAGCTCACCACTCCCTACAATCCTCAAAAAAATGTTGTAGCAAAAAGAAAGAACAAAACTACAATGGAAGCAATAAAGACCATGATCCATGATCAAGATCTTCCAATGTGCTCATGGGCAGAAGCAACAAAAACAACAGTATATGTGCAGAATAGATTGTCCCATAGTGCACTTGGGTTCAATACCCCAAAATAAATGTTATCCGAAAATAATCTAAAAGTAATCCATCTCAAAATATTTGGCTGCCAAATATTTGTACATATTCCAAAAGAGAAGAGAACCAAGCTAGACCCTTCAAGAAAGAAGGGAATATTTGTTGGATAATGTGACGTCTCCAAGGCCTTCAGAGCTTATATACCAGGTTACCATTATATTGATATCAACAGGGATGTAACCTTTGATGAAGATGCAACACTCAAGAAATCAAGAAGATGCCATCTTGAAGAAGTATATGAAGAGGAACTTGTAGCTCCCAGAGTTGCAGAACCAGTGAGGGAATTCATAGCTTACCCCGATGAGGAGATTCTAGAATATCATGACATAGTAGAATATCAAGAACCTCCCCAGATGACGATCTCCCACAAGAGAAAGCCAGCCTGGGAAAGGGAACTTATTCAATATGGAGAGGAGTACGATGTCCACGAAGGAACCATGAGACAAGTGAAGAAACCAAAGTCATTCTCCAGTTATATGTCTTTGATGTGTGATCTCTTAGAGAAGGAGTCTACCTACTTTGAAGAATCCATTCAAAAGAACGAATGGCCATATGCCATGATAGAATAATACCAATCCATTATAAAGAATGATTTATGGGAAATAGTTCCCAGACCGAAGAGCATGGATGTGGTATCTTTCAAATGGATTTTTAAAATAAAACATGTTGTTAATGGAAGTATTGAGAAATATAAAGCAAGGTTCGTTGCTCGTGGCTTCTCTCAAAAGGAAGGCATTGACTATGAAGAGACATTTTCTCCTGTAGCTAGATACACTTTGATTGGAACCATCATATCCCTTGTAGTTAAGATGAAGTGGAAGTTATACCAGATGGATGTGAAAACTGCCTTCTTGAATGGTGTCATTGAAGAAGAAATGTATATAGAACAACCTCAAGGATTTGAAGTTGAAGACAAGAAAACTCATGTGTGCAAGTTGAAGAAGGCTTTGTAAGGATTGAAGCAAGCTCCTAGAGCTTGGTATGGAAGGATTGACAGTTTTCTGACGACCTTTGGATTTACCAAGAGTAAAGCAGATTCTAACCTTTACTTCAAGGTTATGAATGATGAACCTGTTATATTGTTGATGTATGTGGATGACTTATTCTTCATTGGAGAAGAAAATCTCATCACTAAATGTAAGAAGAAGCTCGTTGTAGAATTTGAGATGAAAGACCTTGGCCTAATGCACTATTTCTTAGGTCTTGAGGTATGGCAGAGCCCAGAGAGGATCTTCCTTAACCAAGGGAAGTATGCAGTTGAAATACTGAAGAGATTTGATATGTTGGAGTGCAAGTCCA
>SNQJ01S0053906.1:109255-119841 GCA_010110895.2 Picea sitchensis
ATCGTATTTCCATTGAATCCAAGAGAAAATGGAAAACAACAACCCTCTTTTACTAGAGCTTCTCTCAAATTTGATATGGCTTCTTTTACCTGACATATAATAGAGTATAGATCTGCATTGAAATCTGGATGAAGATGAAGCTCCGCTGCATGAAATTTATGATATGTAGATTTGAATAATTGAGGTCACGTATCTAGCAGGCGCATCACGACAACTATTATTTCTAGGTATCACGCACTCTTGCTTTAATTCAAGGAAACAGCTTGATGGTTCATGCAAAGGACAGTTCTTCTTTCCTTCCGTGGCTCTATGGATGGGTAGTTCAAACAAATCAGTGATATCTCTCTGCCAGCGAATATCGATCCCAGATCGGCGATCTCTCTCTGCGAGTGAACAGTGATCCCTTGATTGCTTGATTGAAATCGGGCTAGTTTCTCATGCCCAGCAACGACAATCCTCCTTCTTTTCTCCACAGTAGCGGATTTATCACGATTATCACACACACAATCACTCGGAAAAACATTAACACACAAAAACCTTCACACAGAAAGCACACTCACGCAGAAAACATATCTACTCTCCTACATATATACAGAGAATAAGTTCCAATGGTTATCACATCTTCTGGGCACTCCCGTGAGGGATTAAGCCCAGTCGGGCTCTGATACCAAATTAGGAAAATGGAGAGCAGCCATTGCATAGAATTCTCACACATAAAACACAGTTTGTATATACCCTATTACACACATACATAGGTAAATATATAGCTGGATTCAGATCCAACCAATTCCATATTTGGAGGGAGTGGTTGAGAAGATATCTCAGCAACTCCTACAAATATTCAACAAACCCAATCTAGTCTTCTAAACTAAGCATTATTCCAATAGAGACACATCTAATTCTAGATCTAGAATCTTTATGTTGGTGGAATTGAGCTAACCCTTGTTGGTAGTTATTTTTTGCTTATATCTCTGGAAAGAATAATGATGCATTTTTTATGTTCCACTGAGCTCGAGTTAGATGGCGTACCTGATCTCAGATTTTTTTGTGTTAGTTGTTTTTATGAAGATCGAGTATGTGATCCGAGCTCAGTAGTTGTATGTATTGTTTTATCTTTTATACATAAAGTTGCATGTACTATTTATTTTTTTATACATAAAAATAAAACATAGATGCAAGAGAAACAGCCAGATCAATGGGATTAAGAGATATCAATAAATTGCACTCTCTTGATAGAGAAGGTATCGTCCTTTGAGACCAATACAAATGTGATATCGTGAAATATGATTTTCCACCATTGATTTAAGGAGTCTTAAGGATATCAATAAATTGCACTCTCTTGATAGAGAAGGTATCGTCCTTTGAGACCAATACAAATGTGATATCATGAAATATGATTTTCCACCATTGATTCAAGGAGTCTTAAGGACATCTCTCCCATGAGTAAATTTACTGTGTCATCTAGCCACATAGTTTATTTATTGGATGACATCCCAACTTTCATGATCCCGTTTATTTATTGGATGACATCCCAACTTTCATGATCCTTGTAATGAAGGTTACAACCATTGACAGTGACAATATCATCCTTCTAAGACTCGAAGATTTGACAATGGAATACGATTTAACCGGTGGTGGCTGAGTAAGAATATATGGACATGCTCATAGCTTCTAACTTAGAATCAACAATTGTTCTGAATCAATAATCGAAGAATTAAGTTGTTTGATATAGTGTAAAGCAAGACAAAGATTTGACAACAATTCAGTGGTTTGATATAGTGTAAAAAAAGACAAAGATTTCACTCGTAAACTAAATTCATTTTTTTGTATTGATATAGAATAAAGAGACTCACAGGTGCATAGATTAAATGATTTATATGTGCATAAATTAAATGACTTACAAGTGCATATTATGACTATGGTTAATAGGTGTCTTTCCATTTTCTCCAGTATGATTGTATGTCTTTGTTTGTCTGGTTGAGTAACCTGAAAAGAATATAGTTGAGCCCTCTCGTGAAGGCAGTGTTCTATAGTTGTATAGACGTTGGGCGGTATTGTATAGGTCATAGATAGTGGGTGGTGTTGTATAGGTGGTGGAGAGGGTGACCGCAGGGCCTCGAGTTGAGTTGTGAAGGTAGTGGAGGTTGATGTGGTGGCTTGCATGAAAGAGCAACATGATTATTTGTGTCAGAATAATTTAAAGTCCTGACATAAAAGACTTGAGGCATCACCATCATTATGTCAAGGCATTGCCATCATCCTATAAATTATCTAAGATTACAAAAATGCATATGCATTATGGTAGATTCTACCTCACACACTTAGGCTATTAAACACGGGAAAAATGCATCTAGGCAATAAGAGGTAGAACTTGTTAGCAAATAACTTCTTTGATAAAAACAAATTTAATTATTATAAAAAAATAACTATTATGTTTAGCCTAGGTACAACTTTGGAAATAGAAAAATAATAATAATCAAATGCAAAGTAATTAGCGTTCAACAGTGAATCGATCGCTAAAAACCTGGCCTTCGGCAGGGACTAATAAGGGTAGACGCAAAAAAAAAAAAAAAAAAGTGGACAAGAAAATAACCACAATTTTTCCAAGGCATCCTTATCTCGATTCTCACTCAGGATATGTTAGCGCCATGAGTGCATTCAAAACTAAATTTCAGAGCCATTCATAAATTAAACATACACAACTTGAGTCAACAACTCAACGTTTATAGACATTTTGTCATTAAATTTATGTTTTTAAACATTAACAAAAATTCAGGATCTAGTTGCACTATGGGTGCATTCAGTTTTCATTTGAGATTGAATTTATAGGAACCTCCACAACTAAAATATACCAACTAGTAACAATTAACTCAGGGATCATGATCATAAGCCACTTAATGAAATAAAAATATTTATGTACAATTGTTAATGTAGAATTTAATCTATTCATTGTTGAAGATGCTGAAATAATCCTTTTATCAACAGTAAATACAAATTTATATATATCAACAACCTAAATACTGTGTCACTATACACCATACTTCCCCTACATATTCAATATACAAATTTAAATTTCCATTTAACAATAGAATACTAGACAGTCAAATACCATGACTAGAAGATGACAATATGAGGTTGCTCTTCGATCTGAAAACAAAACTTGTGCAATGTCCTTTTCTTTTTTCTGCTAATCAATTGACTTCACTGATACCTCTCAGCTAATGTTAGGGGTACTCTTCTTCCCCCTTAGACCTCTGAGCTGCAAAGGGGCCACACACAAAATTTCATATCTAACTAGCTCAAGATTTCCCTCACAAGGATAGGCTTCCACCTCTTATGCAAATATTGCATCCCAACTCACACAAGTAAACTAGTCACAAGAACATTTGACAACATTTTAGTCATCCAACAATAGGGTCCCCTACTCCTTCCTCTCCATTCTTTTTATAAGAATTTCCCCCTTGATACTTGCTAATTCATGCATAATTAAATAATTTTTAATAATCAATTTAAATATTATTCACCCCCAACACATGTTTTATTCTTTTTAATTAAATAAAATTTGAATTTTTCCTCACCTCCTCAATTAGTTCTTAGATTTTCTCCTAGTTGTCCCTTAGTTCCCCAATTTCTCCTTTATTGTGTCTCCTAACTAATTTACAGTTGGAGTTTGATTATGAATCTTCTCTTAGTTAGGATTTAGAGTCTATTTTGACTTAGGACTCTAAGTCTAAGTTGGCACCACACTTCCTCATGAAATAATTTATTGTAATTAAAAATCTTTTATTAATTTCATGCGCACATTGTGCACTTGTTTTTAATTTTATTCTCCCTTTACTAATTTTTATTAGTCTAAATTTCCCTTACACTCATTGTTATAACTTTGTTTAGGCATATACATATAGACTTAGGTTTTATTATGACCCTGCTCATAAATTAATATAAATTATATTCTCCTTTCTAACAAAATTCAAGTATTCATGTTATCCTCTAAAGGATTCTAAATTTTTATTAATTTTTCTTGACGTTTCATTTACTTTATTTGTATTTTAGATTAACATGGGGCGTGCCCTTCAATATGCACTGACATGCTCCAAGGGTGTCACTCACCATTTCACTTAGTTTGGAAGTTGTCTGGCACTTGGAGTCAATACTCCACTTATCGACCTTGTGTCAGACTAAGGGATTATTAAGGAATAAGGAATATTTCTTATTGTGCACCCCTCAAAAATCCTCGTGAGAGACTGTATCAGTTTTTTCTCATGGCAACATGAACCTATCAGGAACAAGGTAGTCGTTAATCTTCAGTTCAGGTCATGGAGGGAGTGCTATTATGTTGTGACAAAGACATTTCCACACCTCTCCTTAATCGATCTGATATATGTGTATGACCCCTTTACTCCATATGTGATTCAGATTATCAAGCATTACCATGCCTGCATCCACTGACAAAATAATATTAATAACTCTTATACATGAAATCCATAACTAAAATCATCATCATAACACATGCTTAATAAAGTCAAGTACTCATAATGAAATTCAATAGTCCACTCCCGGACTCAATCTGGAGTCCAAGGTGTATTTTCGATGCCATCAGCATCCTCATCGCATCATGTTTCCTGCACACTCAGGAAACCTCATCATAATACATGTCAATGTTATACATCAATATAAATAACATATCAAAATTTCAAGATTTAATTATAGCATAACTTTAACTCATAAACCAATCAAATAATCATAAAGTACCATGTTTAGCCGGATCAGTTGCATGCAAGTGTCCTCAAAGAATATTTTTTTTTATGAAAATGTGATCAGTGAAAACTGGATGTTACAGATATCACTCCCAGCTTTTGTCTGAGATATTCAAATGTGTATCTGGCAAGGGGTTTGGTAAAAGTATCTGCAACCTTTTTTTCGATGGTAATGTATTTCATATTGACACTTTGCTCGACTACCTATTCTCTTAGGAAGTGGTACTTGATTGGAATATGCTTCGTCTTTGAGTGCATAACCAGATTCTTTGAAATGTTGATTGTTGTTGTAGTCTAAGGGAAAATACAAAAAGTTATCGATAGGTCCTTACAATACACACTACAACATTATATATGGAAACACATAGAGATACAAGTAGACATACCCAAGTAGTGGGAGAACCATCAATGCATTTTATTAGATAGCCAAAATAGTATATGCATTTCTATTACATAACCACACACACACACACACATATCTCTCTATGTGTGTGTGTAAACAAAAATTTGTCAGTCGATTACATTTCTTAATTCCTCGGTGGTACACTCTAACTGTCTATTGGATCAACTTATGCAATTGGCTTGGTTAGTCAACTGGTGGGTCTAGTCGACAGACCCAACTAGTTGTTGATGTCGAGCAGTGTTGGAACCTATTTGCTTGAATGTTTCTTTCTTGTTCATGGATTTCCTTCTGGACGCATAGTCTACTCATGTGTTTCTTGAGAAATCTCCCATTCGTGCATTCTGACATTTGGCGGTAGAGGTGTCTCTTTGAATTGTACATGTGATTTTTTTGAGCCTTCAATGACTACCTCTGGTGTTCTTGAATGATGGATGATGGTCGTAATGTTCGACTTAGAGGTTGTGGGATCAAAATAATCAAACTTCTTTCAATAAGTCGATGTGGCCTTCGAATTTTCTGCAAGTTTATTCAAGATAGCTCCAAAAGTTGTTTGATAGATACTAGGGGCTATTTGGTGCAAGTGATATGAAAAAATATTCCATTCTTCAATGGAGTATTCCATATCTATTCCCACTTATTTGAGTTTCCCCACAAAATATAGCTTGTTAGTCAAGGGGGATTCTTGCACAGTAGTTGACTCTGGGTTGAAGTTATGTTCAACTTTTTGCGTCCTCCATTTCACTTGGTTGAGGTGCTTGATAGATTTTTTTGTTGTTGTTTGAGATTTATTCACCTCCCTCAACCATTCTTTCTCTTGCTTTTATAACTATCTTTCAACTGCATTTTATTTTTCTATGTGGGTTGATATGGCTACTTTGCATTTTGTGTCGACAATGAGTTGTCTTTATTTCCTTAGATTAGCAATTATTTCTCTTTGTGATTTAATATTGTTGTAGGTTGAAGAGAAGTATGATGGACAATTGTTGAGTACAATGTTGAGGACTTCTTCTTTTGATTTTTCCATTTCCAGTTGATGTTGTATTTCCTCAAATTTTCCATGCTCCCACTACAAAATTGTTGTTGTTTGTTGAGCTAATATAGCCTGTTTCTCCTTAGTACTTTGTTGTGTAGTTTCTTGAGTTCTTTATTTTCTTGTCTTATATGTTAGATTTCTCCCTGATTGTTAGCACTTGTTGTTATGAATGCTTCGAGTAGACTTTTCATTGTTGCAAGAGGTTAGATCCTTCCATCGGGTGCTCAATGCCCAAATTTTATTTAGCAAGCTAAGTGCAGTCTTTCAATACTCATTTCTCGTTGTTTCTCCTTGTTGTAAGTAAGGAACCATATTTGAGGGCCCTTTTCCATCTATTAGTGGCTTCTTTTGTTACTTGAGCATATAGGTCAAGCATATGTTCATGTGCAACTGATGGATCAAACATTTTTTCTATAGGGGGCTCTATCGACTGAACTGGATTGAAGTTTTTAAATGTAATCACCTTTCGAGTATTGTCCTTCATATGTATGGTTTTTTTTTTTTTTCTTCCCTTTTATGCATTTTTCTTCTCCTTCTCTAGTATGGCGTTGTTTCCTTTTCGTGTATCATCTTTCCCTTGTTTTTGCTTGGCAGTATGTCTTGCTCCTTTCTATGTGTCAGGGTTCTTTTTACCATCATTCTCCCCTTGAACTTGTGTGTTTTTTTTCTTTGGTGTTATCAGTCAACTCTAAAGGACCCAACTGGCCTTTATGGGGTTTTCTAAAGGAGGATTTTCTAGTGAACTGCTTGCTTTCTTGGGAGACCATGGGTTGGTATTATCCTTTTTGATTTCCTATTCTTTATTGCGCTCAATAGATTTTTCTTGCTCAAGATGCTTATCTTGTTGGGTCTTGTCTGCTTCTTTATTTGATTTCTCTAGGGAGTCAGATCCATCTGATGGTATTGGAATGGGTTTTGCAACAACGGATTTTTGTATCAGAATAGTGTGTGTGGATCCATGTGTAGTTGTCTCTCCTTCTGTACATTTTTTGTGTCTGCCACTATGCTAAGGTCAGGTTGACCCAATTGAATTTCTTTGCTAGGCCCAATTTTTGGTTGCGATGAGTTGATTGGATTTGACCTATTCATTGAGGTCAACTCAATAATGGTGTTCTTTTTTGAAGTTCCATTCTTCATATTTTGGTCGACCTCTTCCAACTCCGAATGTGATGTGCTTTCTTGATTACTGTGATTAGAGGGGGGGAACCTAAATATTTTCCTCTAATGATACTTGACATTTTCTTGCCCTAAATTTCTTCTTATGTTTATTCATTTCCTTTGCTACACTTGTTTCTTCAATAATTGGAGAGACCCAAGTTCATGTCCCAACAACGGAACCAATGTTGTAGTCTAAGGGAAAGTATGAGAAGTTATCAGTAGATCTTTACACAGAGAAATACACACTACAAAATTATATATGGAAACACATATAGATACAAGTAGACATACACAAGTAGTGGGAGTACCATCAATGCATTTTATTAGATAGTGTTGATGTGCAGTTGTAAGACCCTAGGTTCAAGTTATCTAACCAACAAAACCCTTCAAATACTAGCCCTTTCATCATCACCTGCATGCAATCAAAGTCTCACCTGAGGTATCTACTGGTATTGCAGGAAGCAAGTTTCTGCAGGTATGAGGGGATATGAGGCCATAAACATGTTCCTTATTACTTATTTACTCTATGCACATTATTTTGTGTCTGATATTCCTTGATTAACTTATAAATTCAATTATGGAGTGTTTCTCTAACTCATATTGCAACATGAAATATTTACTGAACCTTCTTTGTTACTGCTCAACAACAATATAACAAACAAATCTACTCTAACATGCATAAACATATTATCCATAAGAAATCACATGAACACAACACTTCCTACTGCTTGAAATCAATTGAAATCTTGCAACCAATCCTACTTCTTGCATGATGTCTGGCCTTTATGTTGTCACATATAGTAGTTTACCAATAATTGACATGTACAATGTTTGATTTTCTTCTAGACATTCATCATATTTACTTAACTTGCATCATATGACCATGGGTGTACTAACAAGTGCCTGAGAAATGAATATTTATTTGTTATATTGAGAAATCTGCAACCTTAGAAAGAATGACAATTCTCCAAGCATGAACATCTCAAATTATTTTTGTATTTCATCTGCAAACTTTTGGCTCATTTTATCAGCTTTACTTCCAAAAATGATACCATCCAATTAAAACACAATTATTAACATATATTCTTTATCTATTTTGATGTAAATATTGTTATCTGCAGCTCCTCTTTTGAAACCTTATTGTTGTAGGTATTTGTCAAGTATTGAATACTAAGCTCTGATAGCTTGCTTTAGTCCATAGAGTTATTTCTTCAGTCTACATACATAATCTTCATTGTCTGAAAATTGAAATCCTTCTGGTTGTTCAATATATCCTTCTTCTTCTAGTTTTATATTTATAAAGGATAAATTGACATGTATTTGATACACTTTGAAGTTCTTGAAACACAGAAATGCCAAAAATATTATGATTTCTTATAATCTTGCGACTCGAGAAAAGGTTTCTTCAAAGTCAATACCCTCAACTTGAGCATACTCTTTACAGACCAATAATGATTTATTTCTTACTACTTGTCCATATTCATCCAATTTGTTTCTAAAGACCCATTTGGTGCCAATAAAATTCTTATCTTTTGGTCTGGGCACAAGTTCCCATGTCTCATTCTTCTCAATCTTCACTAGCTTGTGTAAATTATTGGACCATCTTTTAGATAGAAAATAAAAGTTCAATATTCTTCTAGTCTAAACTCCTGCATCTATATCACCAAGAATGTAATTTTCTGGATGATTCTTTTGGACAATTTTGGATGGTGTCTTTGGATATTGGCATTCTATTTCTTTTTCTTCTTCCTTTTCTTCTTCTTTGTATATTTTCTCCTTCGGATCATCATTTGTTAGTGAATTTTCTCTTGAGATATTTCTCCATCCACTCTTACATCAATACTATCTACAACCTTGCATAGTCTTTTGTTGTAGCATTTGTAGGCCTTACTTCCAAATGCATAGCCAAGAAATATACCTTCATCTATTTTGGAATCAAACTTTCCTAATTTATCTTCATTTCTCTTTATATATCACTTGCTCCCAAATACTTTGAAGTATTTTATTGTAACTATAATGTACCCAACCACTATCAGGCTAGCCATGCTACTTCAAAAACTCACTTCTTGAACTGATTTTGAGTTTTGATAATCATTAATTAATAAAGAAGCATGAAAAAAACATAATAACCACTCATGCAATAATCAAGATTCATGCTAGACTTAAACGATTTCTTTATCATACCATGCACATCCATAACCAACAAGAAAGAACATTAAAGATACATATGTCAAAGATAATAATCAATACACAATGGAAATAAATATGCAAGCAAAGGAAACCATGGAAGAGAGAACTTATCTTAAATGAAACCAATTACCAAATGGTTGCAGAACAAAAATGATCAACCCAAGCTTAGACGTTGTTGTTCCAAGTCTCAACAATAGGTCACCCCTGAGCTAGGGCTATGAATCCATAAGGACAGCTTCCAAAGTGACACTTAGCTTCCCAAACTGTTGTAGAAAAATTTCCTTGAAGACAGGTGAATCTCCTCCTGGATTCTAGACACCTATACCGAGACATAAAACATGCTAAAATTGGACACTAAAATTCCTTTGAATCTAACTAACTAATCAGAAAGAGAAGGAGAAGGAAGAAATTGTGATGCACCTTATTCCGATGTTTTTCCTCGCTGCTCCAACTTGAGCTTGATCTTCGAGCTCTTTATCATTGTTTGATACCTGCAATGCAATCGACAATGAGACAAATAACTCCTACTCTACTCTATAATACTATACAAATAACTCCTACTCTACTCTATAATACTAGTCCAATCAAATCCATCTATAAGACAAACATATGTAAAGATACATAGGTTAGAAGGAAATAGGACAAGCAATATATTAATATGAGAACTCAAGAAGATTACTTACAGACTGTAGATGCAGTTGCAACAACTTCCCGAAGTCCTCCTCGTCCAGTCCTTGCACAAAGCTCCAAAAATCATAGGTTTGATATCCTAAATATTTCTCCCAAGACCATAGGTTTGAAACCTCCAATATGTATTTTTCATATCCATGGAAAACCTTTGTTATATAGGATTTGGAGGCTTAATCACCATGGAGAGGATCACTCATTAGATCCAATAAAAATGGATCTAAAAGATATTTAGGGAGGAAATATCTCTTAAGAATTTTAGGGAGGAAATATCTCTCAAGGATTTTAAGGAGGAAATATTTCAACCATCCATGAGATCCTCCACCTTCCCTAAAAAATAGGAAACCAAATGTGAGGT
>SNQJ01S0053906.1:123676-136045 GCA_010110895.2 Picea sitchensis
TATATATATTGTGGTTCTTTTGTATTCATGTCTTTGGTTATTAACAATTGGTATCAGATCACTTTCCTTGGCCAAAGAAGGGAAGAAAGTTTTTTTTTCGCAGAAATTTTCTAGGGAAAAAAAAAGAGAGGGTGGCGCACTTCAGGTTCATATTTGAAGCTTTATAAGCTGAATTTGGTAAAAAAAAATTGGTTATTTGAATTCCTCTCATAAAAATACCCAATTTCAAAAAAACTATCAGCCAAAATGGAGTTCGGGAAGTGAAGTTATGAGCATTTTAAATTCAGCAGTTTTTCAGGGGTTTTCCGGAAAAAGCCGCGATTTTCTGCCATAACTTATTGTTCTATTTTTTTGGGTTTTTTCGTGACGGAGGTGGGACGGAAGAGTTAATAACTTTTCATAGGGTGCTCAGATTGTTACCATATCAATTCCATTGAATAAATTATTTTAATATCTTTCTTTTGGTATATTTTATGTGGTGTTTCCAATGGCTATTTCCTCTCAAACCCTCAAAGAAATTCTACAGATGACTGAAGCACTCAAAGCCCAATTGTATGACACATTGAATAATACATTGGATGAATTTGTAGATAGCCTCATATAAGGACTCAATGATAGTTTTTGTAGTATTCAAGATTCATTGGATAGCATGTAGGAGAGATTTCTTATGGCAGAAATCAGAGATGAATATACTCAAGAAATATATTCTTGGTATGATTTTGATGCCGATTGTGATGATTGGTATATGGATATTTGTCATTTTTGGGATGAAAACCAATTCCATATTTTATTTTATGACTCTACTCTACCTTCTGTAGAGCACATCAATGTGACACATCAGGAGCTAGTTATGATTACCAACGTCTAGCCTGCATATTCTACAATGGTATTGTTCCTTCCAGATTCAACTTTGACCATTTCCCACTATGTGGATGGATATTTTTATTTTGATCCATGTGACAGGTTTCAGTATTGGGAGCATCATTTTCAATTGGTTATTGGGTGCTGATATCTTCCGTGTGGAGTTCACATGAACACTTGGACATGGGACCTTGGTTTACAATGGCGATTGGACTACTTTAGCATGATGGATTTCCTTTCTACATGGGACCTTGGTTCTTCATTATTCTTCAGCATTATGGTCCACAATTATCGATGGGACCTTGGTATATGTTTGTACATCAAGTGTTGAGGACAACACTTTCATAAGGGGGATGGAATGTTAGGTAGCTAGAGAGGTAGTGGTGGGGGCCCAAAGGGCCCATAGTGATAATAGTGGAGGCCATTCAATGTAAGGTGGATTGGGTCTACTATATTATTAAATAAGATCCACTATGGTAGTTATATATAATAAATGGGTAGTTAGATATAATAAATGTAAGAGGAATTATTAGAAGGTTCTACTTCTAGAAGATTCCTCCTCTAGAATGTTCTTAGGTGATGGTAGCACTATATAAGGCGTTCAAGCAATGTAATGGGATATGAAGAGAATTATTGTATTGTGAGCTACCCCATTACATTGCTTGAACCCCTTTATATAGTATGCCATCACTTAAGAACATTATAGAGGAGGAATCCTCTAGAAGTAGAACCTTCTAATAATTCCTCTTACAGTTATTATATCTAACTACCATAGTGGGTCTTATTTAATAATATAGTGGACCCAGTCCACCTTACATTGAATGGCCTCCACTATTATCACTATGGGCCCTTTGGGCCCCCACTACTACCTCTCTAGAGGCACTTAAGTCCCATGGTGGGAATGACCTAGATTGCCTTCTTGTAGAGGGACAGGGTTTTGTGCAACCGGGTGTTGTTGTTGAACCGGTTGGGAGGCACCCTTCAGATATTTAGTGATGGCCTCATGATGAGGACAATATTTTGTGTAGTTGTATTCCTCACAAATCATACAAGGAAATCCAAGTTTCATTGTCGATTGAGTATCAACAAACTTAGGATTATCCTACTCGTTAGAGGATTTCTTGGATTTTCCCTTTTTCTTCTTACCTCCTGGTTGCTTAGATGAAGAGGATTGGACTGCATTCACCTCAATGGTTTGAGAAGGAGCGGAAGTAGTTGTGGTGTTTAGAACGTAATTAAATTCTGGAGCAAGTCTTGATTGATCGTTTGACGGACGAGGAGTATTAGGGATCATATCGTAAAGTGTGTCGGACCAGGAGTAAACCAAATCCAAATACTACGCATGGATAATAACCTTCTCCTCAGTAACTACATTTCCCATAGCAACATCACAGGCTATGGGAGGTAAGAGCGACTTTGTAAACCAATCTGCGAGGAGTTGGTCCAAAATTGGAGCTTTAATCAACAGTGTTCATCATCTTCACTCGTGAATATGATCAGAGATGTGGGTGGAAGAGGATTGTCGAAGAGAGGTCAAAAGTTTTGTACCAGTATTGTACCATATAGGCAACTGAAAATGTGTTAGGAAAGCCATGACAAGAGAGTTAAAGTCTACAAAAGAGTTACGCGACAATTCAATGTACCATTTTGTTGCCACACCTGTAAGTGTTCTCTGAAAAAGTCTAAGACGAATGGAATTGTCCATCAAAGAGTTGGAATAACACCATAAATGGAAAGTCATAACATGATTATTAGGTTCTTCCCCAGGTTTTTTGTCAAATTTCGGAATGTTAGATGGTAATTTGGTAGGGATGGTGGGCCAAAACGGGGCATGAAAGATGGGATTGTTTGTTAAACATGACATATCTGGAAGATCTATCGTAGCCAAGAACGGTAGCTGTCAGTTAGGTTGTTGATACTGGTAATAACTGTATTGTGTAGGAACACCAGTAGGACCGTATCCAGGTTGTGGTGAGGTGACAAAACTAAATGGTCCTCCCATATAAGGTGGTTTTCCGGGTTTTCCACCTATGTACTTTGATTGAACAGGTAGACCTCCTACATAATGTGTTTGACCTGTTGGTCCACCTATGTATGGTGGTGGAAGGGACTGTTGTGTTTGAATCGTGGATTTTACGGATTGATAGGGCATAGTTCCTTGGGGAGGAATGTTTGTCGGATTGGGTTGAGTCCACAAAGGATTCACAACTCCTGGATATGGATGCCCAGGATACATACCAATGGTAGTAGGGATAGAAGGACTTGCAGGAGTGGTTTTCCCCCATGCCAATTGATGTTTCAACCTTGTAGGTTTCCCCCCAGTAAAAAGTTTCCCTCCAACTGAAGGTTTGTTGGGTATGTGTTATATTATTTGCATGAGTAGTAGTGTTTGAGCGGCTGCGTCGGGCGCGTAGGAGGGTAAGAGGGGGGGCGGAGCCCCCCGTGCAGGGGTTTGGGGGCAGCGCCCCCGAAAATTTTTTTTTGGGCCGACATATTTTCGTCGGTTTCGGGCCGACATATTTCCGGGACCACATGATATTAGGTGGTTTTCGGCACATGGTTTTTGCCGATGGTTTTCTATTTTCGGTTAAGGAATTAGGGTTTTAGACTAATCCAGGTCATTGGGTTAGGGTTTTGGACGCCGCTGGCTCCTATATGTATATTGTATTGTAAACAATGTAACACAATTGTATGAATATAATATATGCCGGTTTTCCCGGTTTGGGTTTCCAAGTGAAAAATCTCTGTGTAATGTTTGTATTTGCCTTTTGTATCTTTTCTGTTCTTTCCTGAATATCAGTTTGCAGTAGATATTGTACAAGGTTAGAATTTACAAGGTTGCCCCCCAGCTGAAGGTTGGCTCCCCATTGAAGATTGACCTTCAATGTAGGGAGTACTAATCTGTGATGTGTGAGGTAAAGGTTGAGTAGCTTGTGTAATCGTGGTTGTGTGAACGACTTGACTGCTGGCCATTTGACCTATGGGATGACCAAGTAAATCACTTGGCATGTGCATGTGTGGAAAAAATGAAGCAGGAATATTACCTAACTCAAGTGCAAGAGGAGATGAATGCATAAGTGGTTGAGTCAAAATCACCTAGGTCATCGATGTTTTTTGGTAAAGAATAAGCACCAACAACATCAACTATGGGAGTTGTGGAAAAATATGAATTCCCAAGTCCTTCAGGAAAACAAAACATTGGTGGGTTCATGCCAAAGGATGATGTAATGGTTGAACCGGGAGGTAAGCGATAAGAAGAATAAGAATCAATGTATCTCATGGATGGTTGATCAAAAAGTGGTTGGCCAAGTGGATCAATAAACAGAAGATTCACAAAAGATTCCAAGATTTCTACAAAGGTTGGGATCAGTTCTTTAATGTGATGGCCACTTCCAGGAGCGATGCTCCCAGTTTCAGAAGTGTGATCTATGATCACTTCTTCGTAAGAAATATTATGTTGTGGTTCCTGAGTGTTAGGTTCCATACCTTGTATACTGTGAAAATTCTAATCCTAAGGACGACTATGAAAAACAAAGAAACACACTCCTATGAAAACTAAAAGAAATCAACCAAGAAACAACATATTTTAAGGATATTTCGAAGACGTGATATCAAGCCGCCAGCGAAGAACTGAGAAGCAGTTACCCTAACCTCCACATAACATCTCTTCTTGGTGCAAGCAACCCTCGCTTTCACGGGATCACCCTCCAAGGGTACTGAGAGAGTGATATGACGTATGCCCCAGGTACCATGCGAATCCCCCCATAGTCACCTCTGTAGATACGTAGGAAAGGCCACTAATTTTACCAACTCGCAGTTAGCCTCAGAGGGGGTTCAGTCAACATTCAGGACTGAACATATGGGCAGGACTCCAGAGGACCCCGAATGGATTCAGAGTTCATGAAGCACCAAGACCAAATGAAACCAGTGGTTTCCCAATAATTTCCCCTAATATACGATCTTTCCTCTACGATTGGTTAGCCTCTGGAGGGGTAATCTCAACTTCTCTTACGCACGTGACCTCATGTTTATCCCCTGTGTGAGAGGGGGTTCCTGTCTATGCTTATACGAAAGTTGGATTTGAACACTCTTTAGTGTTTTACAGTCTCTTTAGTAGTCTTGGACAATTTACTCACTTCACCTAGTCCAAAGACTCTATTCCTAAGTTATTGTTGATGTTCTAAAAACAAGATATTCGAATTGATTTTATTAGCGCGTGGTTGATTTTAATGGTTTTTAACTCAAAGGGTTCACGGAGATGAAATTGATGATGTGTAAGACACTCAAATCCAATAGAATGCAAAATAATGATATGTAGTTCTTTATTTCAATGAATTCTATGTACGGGAAAGAGAATAGTTCTATTCTTCTTAATCACAATCAAACACTCAAAACAATGCAACTTTCAATTTTGAGATCAATGTGATGCCACACTATCAAGCAAACGCTTTCGAAAAATAAAATGCTTATGCAAAAGTAGCTCTATTTCCAATCATAAACCAAAGAAAACTTCCTAATGAATTTAAACTTTCTTCATTTGATTAACTATGCAAGGAAATATGCAAACTTTTTACTTCTGTACTTTCAAAGGAAATAGATCTAAGTTGGAGACAAAGAACTTCGAAGCAAAAAAAATCAAGCAAAGTGCACTCAAAGTGGTGAGGTTTGAAAGAAAACAAGTATAAACTTGTTCTAACAAGAACTCAATCAAGGATTCAACAACTGACAAACATTCAAGGAGTACAAGAAAATGTAGAGAAGAATCCAAGAAAAGACAAGGAGAAAGAGAAAATACTCAAATTGTCATGAAAAAACAAGGAGCTAGAAAGGGAAATTTCACATTTTTGAAAACGTTTCAAGTCCAAATAAAGACAATAGGAAGTGATAAGTATCAAATATAAACCCAAATAACTTCACAAACCAAAGTGAAAACCCTGGAAAGGACCTCTACAAAACAGGCTGCAAAAATCTCATGAGAAAAAGGCAGAAAACCTCAAAAAGGGAGATCAACGCTCCCTAAATCAAGGGCACAGAGTGCTACAGCGCTCTATAAAGCACTGCAGGGGAGAGATGATTAGAGATCAATTCTCTGATATGGCCTACAGAGAGCGCTGGTCTTCCCAGAAACTCAAAACAAAGCCAAAAAATATAGAAAAACTCACCCAGAATTCACAGAACTTGGTGAAATTGCTAGTGAAGATGGGAGAAAGGTAATGGATCATTCAAAAAAAATAAAAATGATCTAAAATGTGGGCAAAGGTCAGGTAAAATACAATGAAATACAAATTTATGTTGATCCCTAGTGGAGTCATCAATTTCTGTTGTAGGAAAATTCCCCTGCGGACAGGTGAATCTCCTCTTGGATTCTAGACCCCTATACTAATACAGAAAACATGCGAACATTGGACATTATCATTCCTTTGAATATAAATAACTAATAAGGAAGAGAAGGATAAGAAAGAAAGTGTGATGCACCTTATTCTGATGTTCTTCCTCGCTGCTCCAACTTGAGCTTGATCTCTGAGCTCTTTAGCACTATTTGACACCAACAATGCAATGAACAACGAGACAAAGAAATCCCACTCTACTCTATAATATTAGTCCAATAAAATCCATCTATAAGACAAACATGTGTAAATATACATAGGTTAGAAGGAAATAGGCCAAACAATATATTAATATGAGAACTCAAGAATATTACTTACAGACTATAGATGTAGTTGCAGCAGCTTCCCCAAGTCCTCCTCGTCCAGCCCTTGCACAAAGCTCCCAAAATCATAGGTTTGATATCCTAAAGCTTTCTCCCAAGACCATAGGTTTGATACCTCCAATATGCCTTTTTCATCTCCATGGAAAGCCCTCGTTATATAGGATTTGGAGGCTTAACCACCATGGAGAGGATCACTCATTAGATCCACTAAAAAGGGATCTGAAAGATATTTAGGGAGAAAATATCTCTTAAGGATTTTAGGGAGGAAATATCTCTCAAGGATTTTAAGGAGGAAATATTTCAACCGTCCATAAGATCTTTCACCTTCCCTAAAGAATAAGAAACCAAGTGTGAGGTGGATTCTCACACTTAATTAATTTCTTTTTCATGAATATTAATAATAATTCATGTACACTTGATTCTCACACTTAATTAATTTTGTTTTTCATGAATATTAATAATAATTCATGTGCACTTGGTATTTTGGCCTTCATGTAATATATCCCTCCTCCACATTGACTAGAGATTGTGACATAGGTTATTCCATGGTGTCAAGGTGTATGAGACACTTATATGACACTTACAACACTTAGGGTGAGGTACCTAGGTGTCCAAATTTCATGTGTAACACAAACCATTCATCACTCAAGCTCTCACATATTTCTCAACATATAAAAATCCAAAGTAAACTATCTCTCTTCTCTCCAGCTTGCACAACCCAAAGACAATGAACCACGTTCTCTACCATGCAGTCCCTTGGGGTTTCCACTTCTTTCTTGGGCTCTAGTGCATTTGGTCAAGAATATTCATGTTGGGACTCTCAAGATTCACTGTTGTGAACAACATTTAACACATGACAATGCATCTCATGCATACATGCACTAGTTTATGGCTAGGATACACCGAAAATTACTACAACCAACAAAAAAATGGCTTCTTTCCAAAACAATTTGTCCACATGTCCCAACCAATAACAAGAATGAAGAGTAATGATGATGAACGAATGAATGATAATGATCAACAATGAATGAGGAAGAACAACCCCCAAACATCCCACAAGAGATGTTTATATAATTACATGAAATCAAGAACTATGTGGCCTTCCTTGTTAAGGACCTAACCCCTCACGTAGGTATAATAATATATTTCCATGTAATAAAGTTCAACATTAATAAGGCCTAGCAATAAGGAAGAATAATTCAAATGTAAGAAGACCTAATAGAAGCTTCCGCTTCCAGAAGGATCTTCCTCTAGATTGTTCTTTTGATAGATATATTTAGTATAAATAGGAGTAGAGGGTATGAGAAGTTTTGTCTTGGATATTATTGTAATAGAGCTCTGCTCTACTGGAGGTTGCCCCTCTAAGAGGCAAGTGAACATTACTCTCAATAATCAAAGTGCTATTTTTGGTGTTATTTTGGTACTATTTTGGTATTATTGTGGTGTTGTTCTAGTTATATCATTGTTTATCGACCATTTCTAGCTAATTATTTATGTTATGCATACTATTTTATATCTGGAATATTATAAGTGGTATCAGAGCACCTTCCTTGGCAAAAAATTGTGGGTTAATTTTTTCAGGGTAGAGATGTATTCCAGCGTCTTTAAGCTATAGAGATCTTTTGTTGTGCACATAAACCCACGGTTCGTGTTCCCTCTTCATCATGGCCCACGCCCGTAGCGAAGACTTGGAATCTCACTTCAATTCCTTGCACTCTAATTTCATAGAAACCCAACAAGAAGTGAGACAACTCAGTGAAAATATTGCCACTGTCAATAAAAACATGCATTCCTCCATCAACGCCAAAATAGAGGACCTCAAACAAGACCTTGTTATCCATCTTGAATCCTTCACTACGATGATCTACGCCAAGCTACATATCCCTGCAGATCTTCCCTCATCTGACCCACCTTTGAAAAAAAAAGGTGAAACTTCCTCTCATTCCCATAATTTTCAGCGCCATCACTTTCAACGTGACCTACGCCTTCCACATGTGTATGTGACCAAATTTGATGGCTCGGATTCCACTGTCTGGGTAAATCAAATGGAGCATTATTTGTCTTTGTATGGAATTAAGGATGAGTAGTCCAAACTCCACTATGGTGTTTTCCATCTAGATCAAGAACGTTGGCAATGGTGGTAATGGAAAAACAATTCCTGCCAAGGATATGTGGCTTGGACACACTTTGTGGCAGAGATTTATGAATGCTTTGACACTGACACCAACCATTTAGGTTGTTTGACAAAGTTGAAAAAAATTGGCATAGTGGAATACTTTATAGATTCTTTTGAGTGATTGGCTTTTCGTATAGAGGGCATGTCGGATTCTTTTTTCCGAGAATGTTTTATCAGTGGCCTCAAATAAGAGATTTTTTCCCATGTCCTCATGGCTCAGCCTCAGAGTTGGGTGGACATTACTAAAAGAGATAAGGAAGCACAATAGTTTGTCTCTTCTCAAAACCAAAAACCCTCCTTTATTCCTCGCACTAAACCAGTCATTCCCACTCCTCCTTCTACTCCACTAAAGATCCAAAAATTGACCAAGGATAAAATGGCTGAATGCCAACTCAAAGGCCTTTGTTATAATTGTGATGACAAATATTTTCCTGGGCACAAGTGTAGGAAACAAAATCTTTTTATGGCCATCTCAGAGGATGTTTCTGAAGACGATGTTGAGGCTCCCCTTGTTTTTGTGTCACCTGAACCCACTTACATGACCCCTCCCTCAAACCCTCCCGAAGTAGAACCGGTTGTTTCCCTAAATGATCTCACTGGATTCTCTGATCCCGCAACCCTCAAGCTAATTGGTTACATTAAGCATAGGAAGGTCATCATTCTTGTTGATAGTGGAAGCATCCATAATTTTATTCATTGCCACATTGCCCAAGAAACTAATTCCTATATCTGTGCCGTCAATAATTTTCAAATCATGATTTCCAATGGCGGGTCCATGAAATGTGTAGGGCGATGTGAAAATGTGTGTCTCCAAATTGGTGAGTACCACATGAAATATCATATGTTTTATATCGACATGGGTGGTTGTTGTTGAAGGAAAATATCCCTGTGGACAAGTAGATCTCCTCTTGAAAGCTAGACTCTTAACTCTTAAGACAGAAGATGCTTAACGTGGACACTGACTTCCTTTTAGTTCTATAGAAACTAATGCATGAGGAGGAAGGAGAAAAGAAGTACCTTTTATCGACGTTTGTCCCTACATGCTCCGAGTTGAGCTCCAATCTTTTGCTCCTCGATGAGCCCTGTAGACAAACAGTAGTACAACCACTTCCTACTCTATTGATATTAGCTCGAAATAGATCTATCTATCATAGACAAGTTTATGCGAAATTAAAAACAAACTAGAAAGAAACAGGCCAAGCGTGTCATATTAATGAGAACCATGACAGAAGTAGCTTACAACCGTAGATGCAAATGTGACAGCTTCATCAAGTCCCCTTTGTCTAACCCTTGCTCAAAAGATCCACGATTCGGACGACGACAACTTTGTTGATTATTTTCCTCCAGTTCACTGTCTATTTCCTATGAGATCATAGGTTTCATGCTTCCAATTCTTCCCCCTTTTCACCATCATAGAGCCTTCTTGTATAGGTTCAGAGAGGCCTAACCTCTTGAGGTATCTTTAGGGTAAGTTGAGGAATTCCCTCCTTAGATCAAGGATCTTCTCCTAAGGTCATGGTTGAACCAGGAATTCAAATGCAACTACCTTCCAAACTCGAAAGATACTCTCCTTATTCTCCTCAATAGATCAACTACTTCCCAGATTAGACAACACTCCCTCAAAAGGAGCATCAGGGTGCTATAGTGCTCCCTAGTAGGCTCAAGGGGGGCACCAGCGCTCCAAAAGTCCATAGTGCTCCCTCAGAAGGGTAGTTTGGTGTTATAATGCTCCCTAGTACCTTATAGGGGAGCGCCAACACTCCTGAGTGTGATATAGGGGAGCGCTCTCTCCCAAAACCTTAAATTAAGTGCTCCTTTCAGGTGGCAAGAGGTTCTTATGTTCAGTTAGCCATTCCTCTTTCTTCAAATCAAGTGTTTGAGGCATTTTAAGTGTCTCCTTAGTGTCGTTCATCATGGCAGTATGCTTTTCTTGATACTTGCGACACTTATGAGCAACATGCGACACTTGCGACACTTGACAAAGCGAGTAATGTTGATGTGTAACAGATTGCCCCCCAAAGTATGAAGTTAGAAGATGAGAACTGATAACTGAAATGCTTTGTATACTTTCAAGCAAAGGTTTAGACTCGGAGAACCTGACAGAAGCTGCACACAAACATCCAACAAATATTATGACATGTTCCAAACCCAAGGAAAGGATACCTATGCTTGGGTGATCAAGACTTGCAAGATATGGCCACCATAAAATACACTGCGGATCCATAATTGTATTGATAAAAATGTATAGCCACCGAGGATACAGTGTGGATCTATACTCTGATGACCTGAACTGATCGTAGCCACGAAGAATACATAATGGATCTACGAGATGACAAGACATAGCCACGACCAATACAAAGTGGATCTATGTAACAGTATATGTGTCATTGTTCAAGAGAAACTCCTTCGCAACCTGGGCAAAGTACATATCAATGTGATGACTCAACCCAGGGTCTTCTTACTGATCTCGATTTAGTACGAATATAACCATGTGAATAGATGTCTTGATGTCAAACATGGCAGAAACCACTTGATTACCGGTCAATGATGTAAACCGTTAACAAGCGCGAAGGAGATCACCATTAATGTCAATGATTCCCAAGGTACTCTAGTACATTCCAATGAATGTGAATGGATGAGCTGGAGTCAAACATACGTGGAATCATCCGATCATAAGTCAGTGATGTAAACCCACTGTTGGATGTTAGGAGGCCTGCCATTGAGGCATTCAGGTCCCAAAGTACTAACTGGTTTCTAAGCCTAGTTCTTGGATAATGTGTTGAAGTTGACAGGAATAGGCTCATCGAAGGAGGGCCTTGATGTATCCCCCATCAACAACATGAAATGGACATAGAGATGTAATAGGTAGATCAAATGAACATGGACTGACACAGGTATTGAGACAAGATATTTGTGATGGCTGACTCTCGAGGTGGATATGTCCCTTGAACACTGAGGCACGACAGCAGAAACATGACATGGACCAAAACTTGATGATGCAGTGGATGTTGTGAATTATGTCAGGAGACCCAAAGGAGTGAAATAAACTCAAAGGATTGGTTCAGTGCAGAGGTTCAACAGATTAAAATGCATGCAAAATACAAAGTGTCGTGTTCAAGGGAGACTCTAAGAATTACTTGGTAATGTTCTCAAGAGACTGCTTGGCTTGCTTCTTTCAAATTTCCCCCCATCCAGATATACAAGTACCTCTTTTTAATTTAACGAGCTCGAAGAGGGTAACACATGCTCGATATACCAGTACCGGGACGTCGCGGGGGTGCTCCAGTTGTAGTGGATCAGGGGGAACCAGTGATAGGTCTCCTGGAGGTTGAAAGAAACCTTCAAGGCCTCACGATGGGCATTCCCCCTCTACGGAGGAGAAAAGTCCTTTTAAATATACAGAGACACACTGTGGGGGTGCCAGAGAATGTTGATTCTCTACTGAGACGCGTAGTACGCACAGTGATATGTTACTCTGAGCACAATGCAGTGAAGAGAGATTAGAGTCTCTCTAGTGATTGTATATTTTGTATGACTTGTCAGATGATGTTGTATGGGTGTAAAGACCCAAAATTTTGCTCTTCCAAATACTTTTTTGATGTAATCAAAACATTTTCAGTCA
>SNQJ01S0053907.1:0-30286 GCA_010110895.2 Picea sitchensis
ATGAAGGAATTTTTCTTTCCCAGTCTAAGTATGCTTGTGACCTTCTTCGTCGCTTTCACATGGACGATTGTAAACCATCCCCTTATCCCTTCTAGTCTGGATTCAAGCTTTCTGCCACTTGTACTTCTCCTAAAGTTGATGCCACCCTGTATCGTCAGTTAGTTGGTAGCCTATTATACTTGACTCATACTCGTCCTGATCTTTCCTTTGTTGTTGGCCTTGTTGCCCAATATAGGAAAACACCCCATGAACGCCATTGGAAAGCAGCTAAAAGGATACTTCGCTATGTTCGTGGCACTGTTCAGTTTGGGATACATTATAGTCCGGGGGGGACTCCCTTATTGGTTGGTTTCACTGATTCAGATTGGGCTGGTGACCCCGATGATTGGAAGTCTACTGCAGGTTATGTTTTCAGCCTTGGTTCAGGACCTGTCACTTGGGCCTATAAGAAACAACAGGCTATTGCACTTTCTTCAGCAGAAGCAGAGTACCAAGCAACGGTAATGCAAGTCAGGAAGCCCTGTGGCTTCGACAGATCCTTTCAGAGTTTGGATTCCAGCACCAGCATCCGACCAGACTTTGGTGTGATAATCAAAGTGCCATCAAGTTGAAGCATGGAAAGACAGTGCATGAGATCATGGACAGGATTCCATAATTGTTTTTAACCAGGGGAGTATGATGCAGGAGCATCGCCTTCAAGGTTGACAGCACACACATGGAGGCAATCAGAAGAGATTTCAGCAACGCCTGAAATTCAAATCGGGCATTAACTCAGAATTTAATTGGGTTGTTGAGATATTTTGTTGAGCAATTTGAATATTATAACTTGTTTGAAAAGTCTCTAAGGACTATAAGAAATCGCAGACATGGAGTGTTGACTCTGTCTAATAGTAATTTGTAGTTATTGTAATGGGACACAATAGGTAACCATTTTAAGTTTGAAATGATAGATTTCAGAACATGACGAGAGAGCTCACAGAGCCAATCCTTAGATATTATTATTTTCAATTTGTAATAAAGATATATACAGAATAGAGTATGAAAGGATTGTAGTAGAACCAGAGTAGAATAGAGAAGAGGAACACCATGTGTATTTTTAGTTTTTATGAATGAATAGAATAGAGGAAAGTTGTCCCAAACTGGACTGTGTTCATTTGAATGTGATTGTATGAATATTTCATTTTGTATGTGGTATTTTTTTCATTCTCGTTCCTGTATGAGAGTTTGAGAAGACAATTTTATGAACCTGTAATCAAAGTGGATCAGTTCCAATCATTTCTATTTCGAACTGTGTATGCAAGGTGTGCATTGACAAATTCAAGGTGTGTGTTGATTGAGTCTTAGAACGACTCAGAGAGAAGGGTTCAGAGAGAGAATAGAGGGAACTGGAGGATCCAAGTGCAAGGAATGCATAGAGGCTAGAAGCAACCAAGTTTCGAAGGAATAACCTAAGAGAATGACAAGTGGGCGTAAGGTATTTTCTTTTCAAGAAAATTCCTCGAATTTGAGTTATTCGAGATATTCGAATGCAAGGTGTGCGTAAGAGGGTGAATCATCACAAAGGACGAAGATCAAGAAGGATAGTACTTTTGAGTACAGATCTTCAGTAGGGAATAATTGAAAGCTCAGGTCTTTGACACTTAGAAAACCTTCTAATTCTGAGAGAAGGAAAATCTCAGCAGGAGAAGCATCGCAGATCGTCAAATCTAGTACAGAGGACCGATAGCCATCGGATCTGGAGGAAGGCGTATGAGGTTTAACCTATTGTATGAAAAGTGGAATGGACTCATCAGAGTCCTGAAAGCATCAGAACTGTTTGTCATTATAAGACACGTGGTGAAGATCCGAAAACCATTGGGATTTCAGAACTCAAGTGCATATGGGTGGTTAGAAACGAGGATTTGTGATCGTCGAAATCTCAGAATCATTCTGACCATTGGATCGGGAGCGATGCATGGTGAGGATCTATAATCCACCATGGATTTTTTTACCGGGAGATGAGAGTGAAGACTCTCCCAAATTGTCGAAAGGAAGAATGTCAGGATTTGATCATGGCCATTGATCATCCCGAAAAGATCACGACCGTTGATCGTGATTAAGATTTACAAACATCCATCAGAGGGGATACATGGTTGTTGGTTGACATTTCAGCACCGGGGAAACGAAGGAGAAGACCAGGCCAAAATCGTGAAAGGGGATTGCAGGAAAGGATCATAACTGTCCATTTTTTAGGATGTGTTCCAGAGATCTGGAAGTCACCGAGAGTTGGCAAGTGAAGACTCTGCAAAATATTGAAAAGGATATCATTGATATTTGATCTGGGTCGTTGATCAAGTGACAGATCTAGACCATAAAACCGAGAGGTATCAGGTCTTCGGGTCTCAGGAATTTGAAAGGGAGAGGAGGAGCACTACATTGCGATTCCCTGAACCAAAAAAGATGAAGCACTCGGAGGAGTAGCCCTAGGCCACAGGACAGGGTTATGTGGAGAAGGCTTAAAGGAGGATTTTTTAGGCCCTTTTCGGGTTTCAACATTTCAAAAGACAGGGAGCCGGGGAGAGCTCGCATGTAAGAGTCTTGAACTTCCCAAATGTGAAAGGCGCGTAGTTTGGAGCCTTGCGTCATAGCCCAAGGTCAAGAGAGAGAAAAGGAGTCAACGTAGAGGAATCTGTTGGCTCGGAAAGGAGAAGGGTGTTGAAAAGGTGGCATGCAAGCATGGCTTCTCAAAGTCAGCGTTAGGGAAAAAGGGACCTATGGATCTATTCGAAGGGTTCCAGCAGGAACCAGAGAGCTATTTCAGCTCAGCAAGAAGGAACGATCTAGTGACCGGGAGGTCGAGGACCCTGTCAAAGGGTGAGGTAGGGGATCTGCATCAATATTTAGCTATGGTATTCTCATGAAGACATTCTTCTTCACTTTCCTTAAAACTTTCACTCTGTTTTGGTGATAAATTCTTCAACATAATATGATCATCGAAATTTGTCTCCTGTATAGTAGATAATTCAAAACTTTCATGACAAACATCTAATATTTCATGTGGATAAGGTATGATTTGTATACGAGGGTTTAAGGTTTCTTCTTCCAATTGCAGATCTACATCTCTAATCAGTTTCATTGAAATGTTATAATTCTTAAGATCGTTTTTGTCACCTAAGTGTTCTTTAATAATTGAATTTAAGTACTTATTAGAGAAAGAGTTAGAAGAATATGGACATTTATCTTGACCCAACATCAAATCTTCTTTCACGATGGTCAAGGACTAAATATACAATGCTTCGGAGGAAAAACTAGTTTGATTGTCAGTAAGAACATTTTCAATAGATTCTAGCTCCTTTGCTTGTTGAAAATTTTCGGATGGATTCCTCTCATCCTGTAAACAAATTTTTTCTCGCAATTGAGTGATAGGATTTGTAATTGATTCATCATTTTTGATTGAATATGAATGGATGAAAGGAATGAAAGCATCATAGAGGAGATTTAGTACAAACGACATGTCATCAAGATTAAATTTATAGAGAACATGATGGATTCTTGTTGAAAAGTCTTCTTTAGATGAACTTTCATTGATTAGTAAAGTTTGAAATTCTTCACATAATTGATTGTAATCATAGTTTTCAAAAGCATCTAAAAATTCATCTACAAATTGAAACCAATCAATAATGTGATATGCGGGAAAAACTCAATCCAATGTTTAATCCGACCCCTAAAAGTAAAAGAAAACAATATGCATAAAACCTTTAAATCAGAAATATCATGCTTGATGCATTTACACCAAAACTTGTTAATATGGTCTTTAGCAGATACATTCCCCCCACTATCAAAGGTGAATTTGGACAAGCAGGCAACTGTCTCGTTGGAAATATCAGGTAATGAGAAGTGGAAAGCATGTTCCAACACAGTGATTTGGGGAGCCATGGAGAATTAAATACATTCAAAACAAATACTCATGCAAGGCCAACTTGTCAGTCTGGATTTCCTTCTAGTGCATTTCGAGATGACACAAAAGAAGAAAATTTTATAAATCTAGAATTATGACAGGCTGATGGGTAAAAAATTTAATCATTAAATTTACCTCTACCCTCCTTCTAGCACCATTGATTGACGGGCGTAAATAACACACCATCAACTGGAAGGTTAGATCCAGACTGGGGTTGTCTAATTAACCCAAGATGTTTGGTATGGTCTAACCTAATGGGGTTAATGGCTCTGTTAGCCAACTAAAGTCTTAGAAATAGTAAAAGAAATAAACTAATCTAAATCTATGATTCTAAAAAATGATATATTACTTACTAATGTGTATTAAAAAGAAACGCAAATAAACAAATGATTATAAAAAATCTATATACAACTTACAAGGTTTACTTGAAATCTTGAAACAATGAATGTTCATAATAATGTTTCAAAATAAGATAAAGTAAGAACATAAATATTTTTTGTTTTTTTTTAATGTTTAAATATTTTAAACTAATAAATACTAAGAAAACACAATTGAAACAATGACACATAAACAATCAAATATAATTAATGCAATCATCGTGTCATTCATATATAAACAAATCTGAATAAAAGAAGGCAATGCACCTACTAGCCTCTCATTGATCAATAATACTAAGATAAATTAATCTCTTTGTATTTCTATGAGCTCCTCTTAGCCTATTTCAAGTGTAAACCTATGACAAAAGAAAGCATAATACTTCCTTAAGAAATTCAAGGAAGTGTTTCATATTTTGGAGTGAGTTTATAACGACAAAAATACAAATAATTATATATCTTGTGACCTTGAAATGTCCAATAACTGAAAATGAAAGAAATTCCAATTCTCAGGAATGGTGTTACTATCTATCTAGCATCATATGTAAACTCAAAATACTTGAATAGATGATCAATCACCAATATAAACTAAACTAAATGATAATGAACAACATAAAGAAAAACATGATATAAAATATTATGTGCAGAACTGACTAAAGCCAATTCGACACAGATAACATTTTACATCAAGAAATTACATGAGAAGAAAATGAAAAAACACAACAAAGTCTACACAGGACAAAAACGAAAGAGTAAACTTCTCTCTCATATAGTATCAATAAAATATGTTCATGATATGGTCCATGAAGAACTTTTGGGATAATAGACTCTCAAAGATTGAAAAAATTAATATACAAATGATAGCAAGTAACCATGTATTTATAAAATGGACTAAAACTAATTTAAATCAATGCATAATCAATTATTCAAAGAATATGAAGATATTATAATGAAAATAAAACCATTTACTCACAGGACAAAAGTCATTAAGCAACCTGAAATTCCATATTTTTCTTTCAAAATACTTGTCCATTCTCCCAAAGATTCCAACCATCGGTTACTCCATTTGAAAAGAAAAAAAGTTTACAAAAGAAATAATATACAAAAGAGAAAGGATAAAAATCATCCTCTCAATTTCCCAAAGATTCCAACCATCTTTTACTCCATTTGAAAGAAAAAAAAGTTTTACAAAAGAAATAATATACAAAAAGAGAAAGGATAAAAATCATCCTCTCACCCTCGATCCCATGGCTCTAAACTTCTCATATATTTATACAATGAATGAACTATCTTTGCATCACTAATAATTCTCACAATCTAAAAATTTGTCTCAGAAGAGACACAAATATCTCTCAAATCATGCATTTTTGGGAAAATCTCTACGTGAAATATAAATGGGGCCATTTGGGGGATGGGTTTTCAACCGTTTCTCAAATTCCTCATTGTCTGCTAACTAATCCTCAAAAATCGTGTCATTCTGATGCATTCTGCAAATTTTATATGTTGTTGCTCATAAATTTATTTGTAGCAATCCATTATTATTCTTGGATCAATCATCTTGAACGTGATTTAGATAATAAATCAATCCATGATCAGATCCATACCAATAACTGATAATGGAAACCCAGGAAACAAAAAGAAACCTAAATTAATAACCTTAAAATTGTGAATAAAACTAAATCTAGAACACAAAATAAAAATGAATTTAAACTAACTATAAGTTCCCAACAAACATTGTTTATAATTCCTTTCAAATATGATTTGTGAATTCTAGAAGTTTCAAGTTAATAGAGAAGAGAAAATATTAATTTTGATTTCAAAATCAAACAAATGATAGATAATTGCTTTTTTTATTATTATTTTTTATTTTGAAATGAGATGTCAAAAAGATTTACCTAATTAATATCACCAAATGATTTTATGAAATGAGAAACCAACCAAGATATTACCTGATGAAGCATTGAACCCATTATTCAAAAAATACAAACTTTCTAATGATCAACAGAAAGAACATTACAATCATAATTTAAACGAAAGTAACAATTTGGTTCAAAATTAACTATTTTGTTTAAATTGAGATTTCTATATTCATTTATAAATTTTTACATATACTTTGGTAATGAATGTCGATACTGCATAAATGTATTAAGTTTGTCTCAAAGAAGCCAAGGTATGGAACTATTTGAAAAGACATTCTAGAGCTCATTATAATTATCAAGATTCTAATGGGGTCTCCTTTAAATTTTTTTTAAAATTAGGGGAGTTGTTTAAATTCAACGTATCCATAATATTTAAGTACCTAACACATGTATATAAGACTATAATTCCTGGGACATAGATATGCAAACACAACACATATGGAGATAATATAACATTAGTGGGGTTTTACTAACCTCCTTCACCTTTACTTAGAACATTGTAATCCTGAGGTATAACCTGCCACCCTTGACCTTTGAGTATATATATGGTTAACAGGCAAGACTTAAATAAACCTTAAGAAATCTTTATAGCCAAGCTAAATATTGCATCAACAAAGTTCACAAACCCTCTCAAAATTTAATAGATCGATGACTCACCTACTTACAATATTCAAGGAGGTTCAAATAAGTTGTTTGAAGAGAAAAATATTTTCGTCCCTAGTTTTTTTCAGTAAACTGGGAGCACATTATCTTTCCCATTTGTAATTCGCTTAACCCCAAACTCTATGTCATCCAAAAAAAACTAGCAATGGTTTCCATGGTATTAGGGAACTCGTAAATACTTTTAATGTAGGAATTTCATTCCCTTAAGGGAATCATTTTATTTTATTTATTTTTTTTTTTTTTTTTTTTTTTTTTTTTTTTTTTTTTTTTTTTTTTTTTTTTTTTTTTTTTTTTTTTTTTTTTTTTTTTTTTTTTTTTTTTTTTTTAATTAGGGCTTTGTACATTTTGATGTTATCGAGTTTTAAGGATTCATTAGGAGCATCCCTAATGGATCTCAAAATTCTTTATCATGCCAAGGTTGGTTGTTCTATTTATTCTCACAAGACACCAAAGTAACTTGTTAATATAAGTGGAAAGAGTAGTTATAAAATTATGATATAGTTCTTCAATTTTGTCCTTATAAGTTAGTAGATTTTATTTACTATTTAAATACTTTAAGAAAAGAACAACCTTACCTTTTTCAAAGAACAACTGCCTTTGATTATTAGAGTTTTCCTAGGGACAAATTCCTAGATGAGGCTAAAGTTCTATGATGAGAGTTGAGTCTCCATGAATATCAAAGTCACAATTTACTATTTGGTTGGAAACAGAGACATCGGATCATATAATCCATGAGACTACTACCCAACCATGAATACAAGTCATCTGCTTGGAGTTTGGCCACTTCATTACTCTGTTACAAATTATGAGGTCTTGAGAGCTACAAAGTTCGGGACTAGCTTGAAATGCAAACAAACTCAGCTAGGTCTCCTCAGATCTTCATTTTTGGCTGAACTGTTAAGGTCATCAACTAGCCATAAAATGATTATGGCTTGGAATCTCATTACTAAAGAGTCGCTTGTTAGTTGCAGCCCCAAGATTAAAGTCTCCTAGCAAATGCACACCTTCATTTCTCAAATCAAAATATCTTGTTCTAAATGATCGTGAGGTAGAGTTTCATCTTATCATTTTCTTCTTATAAAGAATTAATAGGTCAAAAATAACAAATTTCTATATACATAATCTCAATGTGAAATTTCTATTCAAATAGTCTAATTGAGAAAGCATACATAAATTTTTAAGATGTTATATAATATATCCATATATAGAGACCATGCATACCCTTACGTTTCACTTGTTTCCATTTATTTTATTTTACCTTTTATTATCATTCTCAACGTTTATGGCATCTCTCGGCACTCATTTTAAAACACCTCTCAATGATTTAACTCAAAATTAATTCTTTAATTATAAATGACAATTAAAATGAAACACACAAAACCCATATATAAAAATAATTAAAACAGATATATGTAATTAATAAAATAAGAAATATAACTTAAGAACTTAAGTAATATTTTGTGGTGGAAAAATATCAAAGATAATGCTAAGTACAGAAAAACTAGATGAACCAAAAAGTAAAGAGACGAAATCTGTAATTTGTAATGAAGTTTAGAGTGCAACAATCAAGCGGATATGGAAAGAGAGTGTCAGATATCACCTTTGGCACATTCGAAAGATATTTTCACATCGACCATATATCATCATTTGATTACATCATCTGAAATTTGGGTGGATATGGAATCGTCTATTTTCGGTATCTCCAATCATTCCCAAAAAAATGTAATGGCTTTAAAGGCCTGTAAAAACAGAATAGAATATCTAATGACGCCTATCAAAATGTAATTATTAATTTCATTCATAGCCATATTCAATTTATCTCAAAAATGGACAGACCCACTCTGTTTCTGTCACTTTTTATTGACACACTTACAGCATTCATTTTAATTTAGATGCTGAGAGGAATCACATTGTGCTATGTATTTTAAAAGAAAAACTAATGGAATTTTTTTTAATTTAGAAAATAATAGTATGCTTGTTAGTACAAATACCATATAAATTAAATGTGGATGGGGAGTATAACAATTATTTTTCCCAACCATTCAATTTAACATGATCAATCATCTGCCCAACTTTATACAAACATTGGAAGAAATTACACATCTCCCTCATTAAGAAGTAGAAAGCACTTATTGACTAATTTTTTTTTTGTTACTTTAAATTAACTTTTCTTTCAATAAAGATAAAGTTGATAAAAATATTTTATTTATGTCTGACATTGAAACACACAAATATAGTTCATATATAATAAGCCTTTTGTTACTAATACTTTCAAAATACCACATGCCTAATTCCTCTCTCTCTCTCTCTCTCTCTCTCTCTCTACATATATATATATATTCCAGAAAACCCTTAGACTACTTTCCCATGATCCATGTTGGAATTAATGATTTCATTAATATAAGAATATCATAATCTATAAGTGATCAAATTTGGTTATTTTGTGTTGAGAGATTCTCTCCTAATCTACCACCTAAATTAGGAAGTCAATTAGATCCCCATTAACAAACTAAAAACTATATATAATAGATTTATAAATATTGTAATAGTGTGATTTCATAATATAAGAGTATATTGTGGTATTCATGTGTAATAAATTTTGTTCCATACTCTCTTTTCTTCCTTGGTATCAGAGCGAGAATCCTAATCTCTTTGCTAGGATCGATATATGAGTCAGGGACATCATGAAATAGAGTGAGCCATTAGCTATAGAGAAACAATTCTCATTTTCAGATGTCCATTTGTTCAATTAGCAACAGATTAGATCAATGCAAATAGATGAAACCATTGTTGAGTAGAAGTGTGGCCACCATAGGGTGAAATGAAATTTCCAATTTGATGTGATACACAAGTCATGCAGCACTTCAAAATTTGGTCTGAATTAAATTCTCTGCAAATTGATTTAGGGAACAATAGCAACAATATACAAACATCTAAACCAAATGCCAAGTCTTACAAGGCATTTTATGTCTAGTTTTTCAGAAGTTTAGATAGATATAGTTCACAACTTTAGAAAAATTTAGTGGCCTAAATTTCCATACATGGAAGCTAAAAATACAAATGCAGTGGATGAATAAAAGTTATGGTGTATAGTGAAAGGCACAGAAGAAACGCTTACTATAGATGCCAAAAAATTGGTTGAGTGGAATAACGGAGATGGAAAAATTATGTCCATTATAGGAATTTATCTTTCCAACTCACAGTTACATCATGTTGATCTTGCAAATTCGTCTAAAGAAATATGGGAGCAATTGAGTGACTTGTTTGGTGAAAAAGTTGTAAACCTGATTTTTTCTTTAAAATTACAAATTGTTTAGACTTTTTTAAAATGCATAATGAGAAACCTATGTCTAGTCATATAAATAATTTAAAGTCTCCCATAGGAGAATTAACAAAAAATGGTGATAAGGTAGCATATGAAGATGCAAAAATATTTTTATTAAAATAGTTACCTTCAAGTTTTTAACAATGCTACCCCTGCAAGTCAAATGTCCTCAAAACATGGATTAGATGATAACATCACTTTTAGAAGAGGAAAACAGGTTACATCCAAGGGATACACAAGATGATTCTCATAAAGAAATTATGCTACTTTCAAATACAAGGATGGGAAAGAGAAAGGAGGGTAAGAATGAAGTTGAATGTCACCACCCCAGTACCTGGCTCACAATATTGAATTGCAAAAACCAGATAGTGATATTTTTAAAAGGTAAGCCAAAGAAAGGAAAAAAAATATTGTTATTGTTGAAGGTCCATCAAATTCTGATGATGGTAATGAGTTATATGAAGGAATGGAATCTGTCAAACATTTTTAGAATATGAATGAATCAATTAAAAGATTAGGATGGATGGTTGTCCAGTTAGTTAAATAATTGTGGATCTTGGGAATGATCCCTCATTAGTTGCTTCATGTGCCATGGCTGGCTTCATGACCCACTAGCGGGATAAGCCATGACACATGCATGTGGATTGTTTTCCAATAATTGACTTCGAGAGCTTCATTATTCGGGAGTTCAAGAAGTTGGAATGTTGGAACTTGGGATTCAACTTAGGTGCTACATCGTTATGAGGGTTATAAGGCAGCTTGATTGATATCAACCGAACTGAACTATTTTGAAAAAGAATGTTTGATTATGTTTCAGTAAAGTTTTGTTTTCCACAATGTAAGCATTAAGAGGGGGTGTTAGAAATAATTATTTCATTAATGTAATAAGATCACAATATATAAGTGACGATATTTGGTTGTTCTCTACTGAGATATTCTCTAAACACCACCTAAATTAGGAAACACTTAGATATGAATAAAAAACTAAACTGAATTATGAAGATTGTAATAGTGTGATTTATTATAATAAGACTATTTTTTGTTATTGTCATGTATTCAACTTTTTTTTTTTTTTTTTTTATATATTATATATATATAACCATATACCTCTTGATTTATAACCACAATACTCATCCACTTGAGCTAACCCAACAGGCTGGGGCATTGAAATAATTTATTTATGGTGTACCTCTAAATATTTTTTGTTATTAATATATTTTGTCAAAATATATATGTAAACATTGAATGAATTATACATATCCCTTATATTGGGAAGTAGAAAGCACCTATCAATGAAATACTAAATTTTTACTAATTCACTTATCTATAAAGTTGATATACAATTATTTTACTTGATTTTTTAACAAATTCATTTTCAAAATTTTAAAACAATATATATTTTTGCTAAAAAATAAATTTAACAAATAAATATTCACATATAATTACCCTATACAAAACTCTTTTTGCATAAGAAACAACAACCCTTCTTTACTATCCATACATTGAGAAAACTTCTAACATGCCCAAGATCTAAGTCATTTTTCAAATAAGGAAAGATAACAACATATAAAAGGAAAGTATACGAAGAGTTGGTCAATGTACAATTGTGTTGGAGGGTCTATATGTATATGAATATAAGTTCCACCTTTTTTCCAATAGAAAATTCGCGCAAAATTATATTAGATTACAAATTTTTTACATCACCTAGGTCTTGATCAAGAGAGACTATTGCTTTCCAGTCCACTTGGCCCCACAAAACTATCAAAATAAGTTTTCCACATATATCTTTACAAAATTTAACCAAACCTTAGTAGTACCATAAACAAGGTACCCCCTCACTGGGAACTGTTAATATATAGGATATTAACATCAAATGATGAGAAAATACTTTCCATTTCTAATCTAATACATCCTGATCAAACTATAAAAAAAGGGTGACTAAGCTTGGTATTAAAATATATCGATATGGAGAGTTTGCCCCGTAGTCTCTCCGCCCAAGTGAAATATAATAATCTTCATGTCGACAAGAGCTTTGATAATTTATCTTCCTCCTCATTTGATTCCCCGAAGATGTGTTGGAAGCATATAGCTTGGAAAGAAGCAGCCAGTTCGAAAATTCTAACTTTCCATCCTTCAATATTAATGGCTTGAAGATTCTTGATTTACCTTACCAGTCTATTATCACCTTGGAGTCCCCCAAAATCTGTATATATTGAATTTCCAAGTGCTTTGCAATGTTAACAGTTTCCCATGCTCCCAATAACTCTTTTCTTTTGTATTTGATCCATCTCCCCAATTGAAGTACGATTTATAAGACAGAGAATATAAGCATTTTATGGTATCCCCTGTGCCAGAATTCGATCCACCTGTTATAGAGGCCCCATACAAAAAATCCAAAGAATATCCACTAATCTGAATGATCGAGCTCAGTCTTAACCTCTGTAATTTATGTGTTGTTGAGTTTTTATTGAGCGCTCCTAAAATCTTGTAAACAACGCCTTTATCAGGGCGCGTTTCCATCAAATATTACTTCATTGCATTCATTCCAACTGAAATAGCATGTCATGACCGATAATGTTTTTCATAATGATTTTCTCTTTGACCAGGAGTTCATACAATCAGTAAGAGTCGGGTTGGTCCATGATAAATTATAATTTAGAAGGTGTGAAAATTTAGCTCAAACTGAATTTGCAAAGGTACATTGTATGAATAAGTGAGTGTTTTCTTCAGAATTTTGTTTACAAAGAAGGCAAATACTCGGGCCACCCATCCTTTCTTTTGTAATAAATCCCTGGTTAAGATCATGTTGTCCGCAAACAAAAAAACAAAATAATCTTCATTTGTAAATTCTATTTCCAAATGTTCACCATCCAACCGTGCCATGTCAGATATCTTGAGTAGATATGATAGAAATTAGTAGTTTTTGACAGTTAAGTTTCTAGAAGAGTCACTACCAGTCCAAAGGAGCATATTTTCGGCATCTTCATGGAGTGTGACCCCAACTCTATTTAACTCCATGGTATAATTATTTTAATCTGTAGCATGATTCCATGTCAGTTCCAAGTCCTCGCCACTCCTCGACACCTCAGCAAAAGTAACAGGATCATGTGTCACCACACAAATAGGGCAGCTAAATAGCCATTTGTTTAGAGATATGATCTCTTCATGGAGAAAAGACATGTCACCAATGCCAATAATCCAGTCTCTCAGAATAGTAATAAGATGATCCGCTCTAGGTCTCCAACTGAGCCAATGAGTGATGACATGGATCATGGTAAGAGTGGACCAAAGGCTTTCAAGCATAGTTGATGTTGTGAGATGGAAATCTAAGCCAGTTGATTAAAGTTGAGTTTTGTAGATATTTTTCCATTATAACCTGATGCCAAATAATTCTTCAAGGTTATCATTACCCTCCATAGGGTATTAGCATTCAAAATTGTGTTGAATTCAAATAGATTACGGAATCCCCAACCCCCGTTCTTTTTTGGTCTAGATAAGATCTCCTTCTACATAAATGGTATTGTTGATTATCATAATGGCCATTCCATATAAAAGGGAATATCACTTTTCTAATCTTGTTAATAAATGAGTAGGGAAAAGCGTCCATAGACATCAAATAGATAGTTTGGCCTTCCAACACTGTTTTGACCAAAATGTATCCACCTCCCAGAGAAAGAAACCTGTTGCACCATAAGTCAATTTTCTTTGTTAATTTGGAAACTAGCCAATCCCAAAATCATCTATGCTACAGACACTATCTTTAGGAGGTATCCCAGGTATCTGGACCTGAATGATAGATCACTAAAGGTATAGGGGAGGAGTGATTTGAAAGGGACCATTTCTAAATACATGAGGCCTTCATAATGGACAATGGTCTTTTTTTGATTAATTGATAAACCCGAGGATTTACATAATAGGCAAATAAGTTTGTCGATTTCTCTCCATTCTTTTAAAATTTCCCTTGACATAATGATGAAATTGTCCACAAACAATAAATGAATATTTTTTATCTCTCTTGGAACTCTTATACCTATTATAATGCCTTCCTGGAAGATAATTTTCAATAATAAGTTAAGTCCTTCCATCACTAACATGAAAAGTAGGGGTGATAATGGACAACCTTGTCTCAACCCTCTCTCACGTCAAGAATTCTCAGAATTTCCCATTAAGTAATATTGAAAATAAGAAGATGTGACATGACATGATCCAATTTGTCATCTGGATCCCCAATCTAATTTTTAGAAGGATCAATCTTAAATGATCCCAGCCAATATAGTCGTAATCTTTCCCTAAATCTTAATACAAGGGTTTAATTTTTTTATTTTTATGCTATGAAGACCTCAAGTGTGTTGTGCCTATGGAATCTTTGTATACTTCCTTTTAAAAATCCCAGTTGTTCATTTGAGATTGACCTAGAGAGAAAAGGTTTTAACCAATTGGCAATAATTTTTTTATATAACCTTAACCATGATATGACAATGATATTCGGTTTAAAATCAACAAAGTTGTTGGGATTTTTCTTCTTTGGGATCAAGGTCAAGAATGTTGAATTTAGGCCTCCCACAATAGAACCTAATATTCTTTATTCCTCCACCATAGCGAGGAGATCCTCCCCGACTAGATCATAGAAGAAAATAAAAAAAATTTGGTTGTCTTATATGTCCCATTCCTGCCTTTCTTCTTAAAATGAAAGAGAATAGATTTCAACTCCAACAAAGTAACCAAAACAATGACAGGACTCTATCATCATTTATCTTCTCTGAGAGTATTCTGTCTGTCCTTGCATTGTTTGATTATATTTGGAATGAGCGGATCCTTGTAAAAATCCTTGAAATAATGGATTGTTTCTTCCTTTAAGGCACCATGTTCAGCCATGTCAGTTCTAACCTTTTATTTCCCAAATATGTTTCTTGACTCTATTGTGGCTAGAGAAATTGTGAGATTGCTTTGTATTATTATCCCCATTGGTCATCCATATATCCCTGTTATGTAATCGCCAATGTTCTTCCTCTCTTCTTAATATCCCATTTCTTTCCAATTCCAAAATCCCAAGTAGGAGAGATAATTCTTCTACCTACTTGATTTGTTGATCTCCCACCCTATATTTATGAGGATCCTGGCATGATTCAACCTGATAACAAATTGTTTTTGTTTCTAGTCATATTCTCTTTATACCGGATTTTTGTATGTTTTTCCAGTCCTGTACCATACAATACTACTTTGTTTTTCCCCTTCGTAGCGAAACCTTATGGCTCTTTCCAAATCCTAAATCTAGATCCAAAAATTCCTTATCATTGAGCCACTGAGCATTGAACTTGTAAGGATAGATATTATAAGCAGGTGGTAATTCCAACTGTAATACTCTATGTGGATTTGGGACAATTGGAACTCTAAATCAAGAACTCAGAAGGCCAAAGATCCTGTTACAATCATCTCCTTCTGGAATCAAAATCTTGAACTGATCTCCTTGCAATCGCTCCCTGACCAATGCGACCGTTTCTCTAGGTAGGAGCCAATTTAGCCAGCTTGATGTCGATTAAATTTTTGGAGGAAAAGAGCTCTCTGTAATAATAATTTGTATTTACAATCCCAAGGGAACCTCCCCAAGCCTCGTCTAAATAAATAATGATATTAAATTCCCCCGCAATGATCAAATTTTTAATGTATAAAATAACCATTGTCTCCACCCATTTCCATAATGGCTTTCTAAAAATGCATCACTATAAATATTTAGCAAAGATAACTCCTGGTTATTTAATAAACTCCTACTTGTTAAAAAAATACCACCAACATTGAGAGAAGGTACCAAATCATATAAATTTCAATCCCATGTAACTAAGAGTCCCCCCAAATTACACACAGAGTTAACGAAACTCGTAACCCAGGAGGGGCAAAAAAGATACAAGAACCTCACTTCTCTCGAAAGGATTTACCAAGTTTATTGTAGAAATATATACTTGATGGGTTTGATCAAGAGGATCTACAATGAGGCTACTTGACAAGGCCTCCCATCCCTCTTATACTTATGGATAGTAATAAAATCACCGCCTCACCCGTGGCTTTCATTGCTCTAAATGGCTCCATCATTATTGGAAGGTCGACCAAATCAATCAGAAGTGTTTTGAAATAATTTTTTATGACTACTTCATTTTTTAATGAGAGAGAGTTCTATACCTAGGCCCCTAGACCAGGAAAAATCTTTCCCATCCCTCATTGGTTGTATCTTTGAATTAGTTACCTTCGATAGTGTTGTAGGAGCATGGATCTCCTTCCCCAGATAGGTAGGAAATTTTATAGCTGCATTGTTATCCCTAATGAAGGGAATCAAGGAATCAAGAACTTTATTGAGAGAGGACTCATCCTCATAGGGTTCTCTGTATCCAAGCTCCAATAATGTGTGAGTCAAATCAGGTGGGGAAGGAGAAAGTATCGAAACTGGTTCTCGGGAGATAAATACCTGAGGTAAAGTAATCTGAGAGATCCTTGCAGGAATGTTGGATGGTATAGAAGTGTTTACAAAAGAAGGGTGATCAGTTGATAGTTGGGAGGGCTTACACACCTTAGCTAAGAAATACTATGACACCCTAGCAGGGGAATTTAAGCCTAAACCCCCTTCAAAAATCCCCTTTGCAAGAGAAGTAGAACGAATTAACTAGCCTGAATTTGCTAAGGCATCCCTTTCCCAAAGTGTTAGATATGAGAAAAGTGTAGGACATAATAACTTCAACTTACCCATAAGAGAAGTCGTTTATTCGGAATGAAGACCTAGCTCGGATGCATACTGAATTAGTGCATTTCCAAATGAGTCCACTTCATTCATATAATACGGGGGATCTTTCTGAAAGAGGGTATATTCAAACTTATCATCTATCACCTTGCCACTGCAATCATGTTGAAGGTAGCCAATACAATGACACTAGTTGCCCCTAAAAGGAGTACCCTAGTACTCTAAAAATCGTTTTGTATGGAGTCCTCACCATTCGATATCCAACAACTTTAGGATACCTTCATGAATATCAAGTTCGACTAATATCCACCCCACTTTTCTAGTTGAGTTAACCAAATTCAAATCATCGAGGGTGATAAAACACCCCAATGAATCACCTATTTTATTCAAAGACCCCTCATTCTAGAGGTGTATAAGGAGACCTGGAAAGAGGACCCATAAATGTCTAAGTTGAAAATGATATGTCTGTGGGTCAAATTCCACCCTCCACCATTTCAACATAAGATTGTTATCACCCAAAACCCATAAATTGTTCAATAGTAGAGAGGCATCCTCTGAGGTTTTTGAAATGAAACCCATCCAACCCTTTCTGAGGTAGAGAATATCAGGAGCATATCCAAGAATAGGCACCCAGGTTTGAACAATCTAGTCAGAGACCGAAATATTTTCCAAATAGGAATATGATAGTCTCCCTACCAAACCAAACAGTGACAATCTATAGGTCTCTTCAACACCCACATCCACCCCCAGCACCATCCTCTGAACTCGCTTGTTTTCCTTCCATACCCGATTCTGAACCTCAATCGAATGTGAGTTTTTGAGTGAATGTCTATGTCTACTAGCCGAAGCATCCCTCTTAGCACTTAGATTTTGATGAAAATCAGTCTCTGGTCCTCGCAGAGGAAGAACAATGTTTGTAGCTACAGGGGAACCAACACAATGTGTTTGTGATGCAAGAGCATCACAATCACATCAAAAGGAAGAGGACGTGGAATTGGAATCGACACATCAAGACATCGAATGAGCTAAACCGATAATTAACTAGCTTGGAAGCGGTGCGAAGACTTTTTGAAATTCTCGTTAATTAATTTTGGTTGTCTAAAACTGGGCCACCGTTTGAAATGAAGGAACCATTGTAAATCCTTTACACGATTGTAAATGTATTATAGGTGTGGGAGATTATCTATGATTAGTCATTAGGTTGCATTAATTGAGTAGGTAACTACTTGAATAGAATGTAATAGTATTTATATAGGAGGAAGAAGAGAGAAAAAGATTTCAGTCCATAGACAAGTTTTTCTTGTAATAGTTGTAAAGGATAAACGACTAGAATTATTTTTTCTTCTGAAATGAATAGAATAGAGGAAATTGACCCAAATACACAGTGTTGACATTGTTATTCTCTAACTATTTTGTTATGTGTTTGTGAATGGATGATGTTCATAGTGAATGAATAAATAATTGAATGAGTTCAATTGTTTCTCTTCTGTAAGATTATGCAAGGAGTGCATGAAGAGTGCAAGGAGTGTGTGTGAAGAAGTATTTTTTGACTTAAAGCTCAAAAGAGATAGCAGGGAAATTTCATATGCAGAGTGTGCATATTGAGCACAAGGAGTGCGTATAGAAACAAAATTGTGTTAAAGTTTGAAAGTTGACGAGGTTGAGAACAGAGTATGCCAGGAGGGCATCAGAAAGTCTTTTGAAAAATACATAGAGTGCAAGTGTGGGCTAAGGGGAAATATTTAAATTTAATTTGCCATAAGTTCGGGAGGATTAGTGGTTTTAAGTGCCGAGAGGAAACACTTATAAAATTTTCTAATTTTTAAAGATTTGAAGAATTCAAAGGTGGAGCGCAGAAAATTAAAGTTTGAAGAAAGAACAAGTACGGAGGATTGAGCGGGATAAATCCTTCAAAAATGAATTTTGAATATTGGACAAGATCAAGGGTCAAGACCCATTCAGAAAGAGACGAAATATTACAATTCGTTAGATCTCAGAGAAGTAGCGCACTAGTTAGTCGCGAGGAATCATCGAAATTTCATGAAACCAAAATATTTGGAGGAAGCAAAGTGAAATTTGCGAAATCATGAAACATGAAATCCCTAAATCATTAAGACCATACATTAAAAGAGAACATGTGGTGACAAATCAATGTTTCTGTTATTCGTAAATCGAGAAGTTGGAGGTATGAGTCGTGAGGATTCACAAAACACAAAATCGATACATAATCACAGTCGTTGACTGGAGATCCAGTGTGGACCATTGATTTGATCATAATATTTCTCAATTTAGGGTATCAGAGGATCGGGAGAATGGAGCTTAATTGCATCGAAATTTCTCGATGCAGTATTACAATTCGTTAGATCTCAGAGAAGTAGCGCACTAGTTAGTCGCATCGAAAGTTCTCGACGAAATATTACAATTTGTTAGATCTCAGAGAAGTAGCGCACTAGTTAGTCGCGAGGAATCATCGAAATTTCACGAAACCAAAATATTTGGAGGAAGCAAAGTGAAATTCGCGAAATCGTGAAACATGAAATCCCTAAATCATTAAGATCGTACATTAAAAGAGAACATGTGGCGACAAATCAATGTTTCTGTTATTCGTAAATCGAGAAGTTGGAGCACACTAATGGAACAGACCGCTAGGGTTTTTTGGCCGACAAACTAGGTTTCTACAGATCTCTCGCGCTATGGGGGTCCAACAATGGCCCCAGCGGGGTATTCACCATCCAAAGTAGGAGGGCCAGCAGGCGGCTCTTACAGTCAAGCTACAGCAGGAGGCAAGGATGCTGACAGCTCTAAGCGGCCGACTTTTGAGCCGCCGCCAGACCTATATTCGAAAATTTTGGAAGAAGGCGTGTTCAAGGACCGAGAAATGGAGATCGACCCTAAGAAAGGAGCTTATTCCCCCATGACTATAGCTCCATGGTTTCCTAGTAAGTGTATTCCCCAAGCCCCAGAAGCCCCAAAATATGTGATTAGTTCACCACGCATAGAAGATAAAAAACAATTCATGAGAGATTACGCCATGGTGGGGAAATTCTTAGGGCTTTGGCCCTCAGAACGAGATCTGATCCGATTGATCCAATACTGGTGGAATCCAAAGGGTCACTATGAACTACAATTAGGTTCCAAGGGATTTTTCACAGTAATCTTCTACAATCTTGAAGACCGTAACCGCATCTTTGATGGAGGGCCATATTTTTTCAATTTGGCAGGCCTTTTCCTGCATTTCTGGATGGAGAAGTTCAGTCCTGAAAAGGAGGAATTTTCTCATGTGCCTGTATGGATACGATTATATTCTCTCCCACAGGAGTTCTGGCTCAAGGAGGTTCTGGCGGGTATCGGCAACACCATCGGCATCTATGTTAAATCGTCCGAGGCCACGAAGCAAAGGCGTTATACCTCCTATGCCCAAATCTGTGTATACCTGAATATAACTAAGCCACTTCCTAGCTCCATCATACTGGAATATCACGATGAGGATTGGATCCAAACCATTGACTATGAGCACATTCCATTCCGATGTCGGAGGTGTCACGAGCACGGCCACCTCTTCAGAGAATGCCCCCTCAACAATGCTCACAAAGAAGAAAACCCGGACAACAACAAAGACAAGGATGGATTCACTCAACCCACAGGGAAAAGGAGACCAGGAGGCCGAAGGCAACCAGCTCAGGTGAGTAAAGATCCTTCAACTAGCAATAGATTTATTGCTCTACAAGACCAACCCGGAAACCCTGCCAACCACTCATCGCTGAATGAGTTGTCGCCGGCTAATGGACCTCATACGGCCAAACAAGGGGAGGATAAAAATCCTTTGAGCAAGGAACCCGAAATCACTCCTCCAAGCGTGAATCAGGAAATGCACAATCCTTTGGATACAGAGGACGGAGATGCGGAAATGGAGCTAGAGGAGCCAGATTTAGTAGGGGTCGATCTGGAACACCTGGAGCATGCTTATAGACAGCAGAAATTATACACAATACCCAGAGATAAATTACGAAAGGTGCATAAGACCTTCCTCAACTCCTCTGCTAGATCCACGGCAAGAGCCAATCAAGGGTTGGGAATCCAAAGTAGTCAATCCAAGAGTACCGGTAAATCCCAGAAAGACGAGAAGAGAAGAGGGCAGAAATCCACCAATAAGATTATTCAAGAAATTTGTCATTTCATGGTGAACTCAGGGCAAATCCACTTGATCTCGGATAGCTTCCCTCCCCTCCCCACCCCCTCATCATCATGAAGATTATCTCATGGAATATAAGAGGCCTCAACGGGCGTAGTAAGCATAAAATGCTACAAGATTTGATCATGGTGGAAAAACCTAACATAGTCCTTCTGCAGGAAACAAAATGTGCCTCAGAAGATGTGGACAAATTACTCCCCTATTGCTGGAAGCAGGGGGAAGTTGTTGCGGTAGGAGCCATAGGCACAGCAGGGGGACTGGCCATCCTCTGGAATAGAAGTTCAATCCTGCTAGAAAACTTCATGGCTACAAGAGGGTCCATTACTGCGGACTACAGACTCATCGGTTCCAATAAGACAGGACACTTAACTAATGAATATGGTCCAGCCAACATAGGGGAGAAAGCTGCCTTCCTGCGGAATCTGGAATTCCTAGCCACCTTAAATCAGCACAATAAATGGATTATAGGAGGCGATTTTAATATCATCCGCAGTCTACAAGAGAAAAGAGGTGGCTCTAGAAGACTGGACCAAGAAACCAACAACTTCAATAGCTTCATCGACAACCACTGCCTCATCGACTTGGAAACCATTAATGGCATTCATACCTGGACAAACAGAAGAACGGGCACACATCAGATCGCTTGCAGGCTTGACCGGTTCCTCATCTCGGATTCTCTCATGTTGGAAGGCATAGCTATGGAGGCCTCAATCTTGGACATCCCTGGATCGGACCACTGGCCTATTCATCTCTAGCTAGATGTTCCATCTGCAAAAGGAAAGAAACCCTTCAGATTTGAGCAGTTTTGGCTCGACCATCCCGATTTCCAGGATAATATTTAGAAATGGTGGAGGGAAGCCGAGATCACTCAAGGATCCAAAATGTATAGGTTCCAGCAAAAATTAAAGAACCTTAAACAGTCCCTCAAACTCTGGAATAAGAACACCTTCAGCGATATCTTTGAATATCAAAGGTAATTAGTAGATCGCATGAGTGAAATTCAGAAGCAGATCAGAATTCAAGGGCTCACAACTGAGTTAAAAGATCAGGAAAAAACTATCACCCAACAATTAGCAGCCAGGAAGAAACAAGAAGAGATCCTCTGGAAACAAAAGTCACGCATCCGATGGCTCAAGGAGGGAGAACGTAACACCAAATTCTTCCATAGAACGACCATTCAAAGGCGGTATACTAATAGAATCACCAGCCTCACCTCTGCAACTGGGGAGCCCCTTCACTCACATGAGGATATGGAAGCAGCTCTAGTTGGATATTATCAAAACCTCCTCACAGAACCTATACAGGACAGACATGAAGCCATCGCCAAAGTGACCCAGCATGTACCATCCCTAGTCACAAAGATGCAAAACTTGGCCTTACTACGACCTATCTCAATTGAGGAAGTGGATCAAGCGCTTCAGGACACGCCCAAATACAAGGCTCCAGGACCGGATGGCTTTACCAGCGATTTCTTCCATCATTGTTGGTCGATGATCAGGCACGAGGTATGGGAAATTCTTGAGGACTACCGAGCTTCTGGACAGATCCTACGGGCTCTGAACTCGACCTTTTTGGCCCTCATTCCCAAAGAGGGACAGGCGCATCACCCTCAACAATTCAGACCTATAGCGCTCTACAACATAATCTATAAACTCTTGACGAAGGTCATAGCCAGTAGACTCAAGCCTATCTTACTGACAATCATCTCCCCATAGCAATCAGGCTATGTTGAAGGCCGACAAATAATGGACAGCGTAATCCTGGCCCACGAGGTGATCCACTCTTTACAGAAAACCAAAACTCCAGGTATGCTTCTCAAACTAGATCTCTCCAAGGCATTTGACAAGATAAGCTGGGATTATATGTGGGTTATGCTCATTTCTTTTGGCTTTGACCAAAGCTGGATCACCTGGATCATGAACTTAACCTCCTAATCTTTTTTCTCCATCTTGGTCAACGGTGTTCCCTCCCAGACTTTCTCTCCTTCAAGAGGTATCAGGCAAGGGGACCCTCTTTCCCCCTTTCTCTTCATCATCATGGATGAAGGCCTTGGCTGCTCTATTCGAGCTGCAATCGAAGGAAACTTGTTAATGGGCTTACCCTTGCATGGCATTTCTCCTCCCGTTTCGCACAGTCAATTCGTGGATGATTCGCTCCTAATGGGCACCCCCACCGTTCGCGAAGCTAAATCTCTTATTGCCATTCTCCAGGCCTTCGCAGATGCTTCGGGGCTAGAATGCAATAAGGAAAAGTCCCAAATCTTCTTCTTCAACACGCTGCCTCCGATTCAGCTCCACAATATTGAAATCCTAGGTTTCAGCAGAAGCTCCCTTCCATCCAAATACCTTGGCATTCCTCTGATAGACAATGCTCTTCGCAATTGCTCGTGGGAGCATCTTCTCTCCTCTTTCACCAAAAGACTCTCTTCTTGGACCCTCAGAGTTCTACATCTACCCAGCCGCCCGGTTCTCCTCCGGAGCGTCCTTCAAGCCCTACCGTTATACTCCTTCTCGGCAATGGCTTCTCCAAGACATGTTCTCTCAGCCATCAGAAATCTTCAAAGGAACTTTCTCTGGCAAGGCTTCAACTCTGGGAAGAAGATAACATTCATCAGTTGGGATAAACTTTGCAGGCCCAAAAATCAAGGAGGCTTGGGACTGCGTGACCCCCTCATTATGAACAAAGTTCTCACAGCCAAACTGTGGTGGCGCTGGCTCAAGCAACCCCAGGACCTATGGGCCAGATTCTGGAGGAAAAAATACACGCCACACGTAGCTGAAAAAAATTTAATTCGGTGGGATGGGGACGGATCCGGATCCCTCATTTGGACAACGGCCAAGCAAAACAAACAATTGGTCATTCGAAATTCTTTTTGGGAAATTCGGAATGGGGAAACGGCTCTCTTCTGGCAGGACTCCTGGAAAAAATGGCCAATTATAGCTAAAACCAGCTGGGCGGAGGCTATATTCCCCCAAGCTACTCTAGCAGGCCTGACAAGAGTGGCTGACTACTGGCAGGATAACTCTCCTAGGGACAGGTGGCGCAAATGGCACCTGGACAAAGAATGCATACATCTGAACGCACAGGTGGATATGGCACCCTGGCACGAGGAGATGTCCAAGCGGAAAATACCTAAACTAGAAGGAGCGGATATTCTTCGTTGGGGCCGCCGCCCAAAAGGAAACTACAGCATGCAGGAGGCCTACCAACTCATAACCCAGGTAGAGCCTCCTCCTCCTACTAACGGACTCTGGCGCAAAATATGGAGTCTTCGACATTGGCCAAAAATCACTATCTTTCTATGGCTAGTCTCTCACTCCAACATTCTTACTTGGGACAACATTTCGAAGAGAGGTTTTGTCGGACCTTCCATCTGCCTCTTATGTGAAAATGCAGAAGAAACCATGCATCATCTCTTGAACTCTTGCTCCTACACAACCCAACTGTGGGACCAGGCGGCCATCATCATGTGCAAGTTAGATCGACAAAGAGAGAGTGTTATTGACACCATTGCGGAATGGAGAGATCAAGCATTCCACTCCCCCCTCCTTAATCGAATATGGCAACTCCTTCCAGGCTTCATCCTTTGGGAAATTTGGAAAGAGAGAAATAGAAGGGTCTTTCGAAACCTCTCGCAACTTTGGCAGTACTGTTGGCATCAATGTCGCAACCACATTTTGGAAACCATTTCTCTGCAACACTGGACCAAGGATACGGGGGGCAACACTCCTTCTAAACTTTTAATCCTCCAGCAATGGCAACCTCTTCCTTCTTGCCCTTCTTTAACCATCTCTCCTCCCTCCTTCCACACCTCGAGCCCCTTTTCTTGGTCCCCCCCCTCCTTCCCTTTCCTAAAACTTAATTTTGATGGCGCCTCTAAAGGCAATCCAGGAGCAGCGGGATATGGAGCAGTCTTTCGTGACCATCTCAGTCACATTCTTCTAATCGCTGCAGGATACCTGGGGCACTCAACCAACAACGCAGAAGAGCTCTGGGGATTGATTCGAGGGCTGCAACTAGCAAGTGAACACGGATTCAATAATTTAATGGTTGAGGGAGATTCACAGATCATCATCAATATGCTGCGGAGAATTCTAAATGGAACAAACCTGGACAAAATCACGCCCAGTTGGAGGCTCTCACATGGCTGACAAATGCTTACCAACCTCATGAAACCAACACAGACAATCATTCTGACCCATGTCCAAAGGCAGGCAAATCAAGTTGCAGATGAGCTCGCCAATCTAGGCACCACTTGGACTGGTTCAGATCTCGTATGCATTTCTTCTTTGGAACCGGAGCACCCTACTCTCCAGCAGTGCATCTGCAAGGCACATTTAGTCGACTTACCCCCGGATGGGGTGGCATCGCGCTCCACATGAAAGACTTTAGGCGAAGGTACAGGGCGTCATGGCACACCGCCACGTGATGGGCGCGTGCCACAACCCACCACCCTACTCGCAGCATAAATGTTCATAAAGTTGGAGCGAGGGCGCATTTACGCGACAGTCCTCTCCCCCCTGCTGTAAATTCAATTTAACCAGTTCATTATGCCTGGAGCGCATTTCGTTTTGGTGGTTGAAGGGTTCATCCCTGAACAACAAAGGCTCATCTGTGTTCTCCGCCATTGGCACGTAGTGGACCCTATTATTTTCCGCCATCGCCTGCTCTTAATCCCCCTGGCCAGCTTCACTGAGCTCTCAATGACTTTCCCCAAAGGCAGACCAAGGAGAGGCGCACCCTGGAAGCCTCGACGGCCCTCGGTCACGCCTCCCAAATCGACCTCCGCTGAGTCCTCCCCGCGCCAGCAAACCAAGTCCCCTCCTGTCTCCTTGCGAGTTCTGCATTTCAATTCCATGGTTGTCATTCCGAGCACTTCAATTTCAACGCTGCGGCTCTCCCTGTACCCCTTAGCTTATTCCTCTAACCCCATGCCCTTTCATGACCCTTTGGGTGACAGAGGCAGCGGCCCCCCTCTTCATGGTGAATCCAAGAGGGAATCTCCAAGTCTCTCTAAATCTTTTGATCGAGTGCGCCTCAAGGAAAGCCTGTCGGCACTGCATGACCTAGTTTTCGAGCTAAGGAAAGAGGTAACAGACTTAAACTATCGAATCCAAGCCACGGATGCCAAGGTGGCGAGCTCTCTTAGAATCATCTCGTCCTTGCACGACGCTTTGCTCTCCAATTCTGATGAAACCAGTTCGATGAAAGGATCCCCAGCAGCTCAGTAGGCATATCAACGCGAAATGCCGCGTCCAGCAGAAGAAGAACGGGAGACGGATGCGCATGGGGAAGACACCAAGGGAGCTGCACGCAATAAGGACGGTGGCGAGCAGTGGGACGATGGGCCGACGTACATTGAAGAAGAACCCTGGCCAGAAGACCTTTGCGCTACTTGGCCTAGCTACCAACCAGGTGTCTAATCTTTTAGTATGTTTAGTCTATAGCGTTTCCAGGTCTTGGGTGAAAAACAATAGTCATACTCTTTTAACTTATGACTTGTTTAATTAGTGGTCTAGATAGGCTGACTGGACTGGTTTCCCCATGGCTGGGGAAGTCCAGTAACTGCAGCCTAGTCAGATTTGTATTTTGCCACTCTACTTCAGATTTTGCAGGATCTTAATATAATTACTTCTCTTACTTACAAAAAAAAAAAAAATCAAGAAGTTGGAGGTACGAGTCGTGAGGGTATCAGAGGATCGGGAGAATGGAGCTGAATTGCATCGAAAGTTCTCGATGCAATATTACAATTCGTTAGATCTCAGAGAAGTAGCACACTAGTTAGTTGCATCGAAAGTTATCGACGAAATATTACAATTCGCTAGATCTCAGAGAAGTAGCGCACTAGTTAGTCATGAGGAATCATCGAAATTTCACGAAACCAAAATATTTGGAGGAAGCAAAGTGAAATTCGTGAAATCGTGAAACATGAAATCCCTAAATCATTAAGACCGTACATTAAAAGAGAACATGTGGTGACAAATCAATGTTTCTGTTATTCGTAAATCGAGAAGTTGGAGGTACGAGTCGTGAGGGTATCAGAGGATCGGGAGAATGGAGTTGAATTGGATCGAAAGTTCTTGATGCAATATTACAATTCGTTAGATCTCAGAGAAGTAGCGCACTAGTTAGTTGCATCGAAAGTTCTCGACAAAATATTAGAATTCGTTAGATCTCAGAGAAGTAGCGCACTAGTTAGTCGCGAGGAATCATTGAAATTTCACGAAACCAAAATATTTGGAGGAAGCAAAGTGAAATTCGTGAAATCATGAAACATGAAATCCCTAAATCATTAAGATTGTACATTAAAAGAGAACATTTGGCGACAAATAAATGTTTCTGTTATTCGTAAATCGAGAAGTTGGAGGTACGAGTCGTGAGGATTCACAAAACACAAAATCGAGACATAATCACAGTCATTGACTGGAGATCCAGTGTGGACCATTGATTTGATCAGAAGATTTCTCAATTTAGGGTATCAGAGGATCGGGATAATGGATCTGAATTGCATCGAAAGTTCTCGATACATGAAATCCCGATGTGCTCGGAATGATTGGTCCCAGGTCATAGTAAAGGGTGATATGGATGAAGGATAAGGGAGGATCTAGCATGTGCTAGACCCTTGTCGAAATTTCGGGACTCAGAAGCTCGAAGGATGGAGAGTTGGTTGAATCATACAGCTGATACGCAAAATCGTGACATGCCTTTTCGAATAAACGTGTGGTCACAAGGCATGGTAACATGGAAAAAGGCTTGCACTTAGCACTTGTTCACGTGGGAGGAAGTTTTATAAAGACCTGTGGATTGTTTTCTTAGAGGTTCCAGCAGGGAATCAAAGATTGTTTCGATTTACTCTTGAGAATATCCTAGACCAGGAGATCACCCAACCCTTGGAGGGGAGGGATTCTGTGCCAAGTGGTATGAGAGACTGAAAAAGATTTGAAGTTGAACTCAGTGTGTTAGGAATAGTTGAAGGAATGTTTTCGAGGATACGCACAGGAAAACCTATGGAAAACCATGTTGTAGGAAGAGAAGTGAGAGAACTTCACACAACATTGGAAGGGATGGAAGCAATGCAAAGGAGAACACTTGTCACTGAAGATGTCAGTGATGTAGAAAGCGAAGAAATAGATGTTGAACAAATGTAGAGAGATACAGTGGAATATGAGGGTGAAGAATGCTTATTGAAATCTATTGTGAAGTTGGGAGCTAGAGAAAAGATGGGCGTTCCCATGTATGAAGGTAATTTGGATAACGAAGAACTATTGGACTGGATAAGGTCCATGGATAAGTATTTTGAATGTGAAGAGGTTGATAAAGGAAGGAAGGTGAGACATGTTTTCACTAGATTAAAGGGACATGCAACACTGTGGTGGGATGAACTAGAGGTAGAAAGGACGAGCAAAGGAAAATAGAAGATAAATAATTGGGATAGTATGGTATCCAAACTAAAGGCTAAATTCATACCTAAAGATTACTGGATAGATCTATTAAAAAAATTGCAGAACCTGAGGCAGAGGGGTATGTAAGTGAAAGAGTATACAGAAGAATTTTATAGGCTAAATATTAGGAGTGGACAAAGAGAGAAGGATGATGAAAAAGTTTCTAGGTATATAAATGGTTTGCGGTATGCAATTCAGGATGAAATCAGTATGATGACTGTGAGGACAGTGGAATATGCTTATTAGATTGCACCGAAAGAAGAAGAAATGTTGGCCAGGAACCAGAGCCAGCAGAATAGAAGAGGAGGCTTAAATAGAGGTAAGGGAGTTTTCTATGATAAGGCACCAAAAGATAAGGATGATAATGAGAAATAATATGGTTTTTTTGAAAGAGGAGGAATTTCCCAAAGAAGACTGTTTGGTAGGAGAAATTATTTTCCTCGAGGAAGAGGAAGAAGTAGAGGAGGCAGAGTTAAATGTTATGTCTGTGGAAAGACATGACATATGTTTTGGGAATGTCCCAAGAGGAAGAGAGAAGGAGGAGGAGAAGCACAAATTTATAGAGTCCAGAAGAATGTGGAAGCAAAGGCAGCAGAAGGAGGACAAAATATTATGATGAGGAAAGTTCTTCTAAAGCTAGCGAAAGAAGTAGATGACCTGGTTCAGTGAATGAGGTTGTTCAGGATTGCTTGTAAAACAAAGGACAAAGTTTTCAAGATGATTATAGAGAGTGGGAGTACTAATAATTTAGAATCAATAAATATGGTGGGGAAGCTAAATCTAGAGACAACTGCACATCCAAGTTCATACAAAGTATCATGGTTGTGGAAAGGACGTCAAGTAATGGTAAGTCAACAATGCAAAGTTGAATTTAAAATAGGAGGCTATAAAGATGAGATTCTGTGTGATGTAATTCCCATGGATGTTTGTCATATTTTATTGGGGAGACCATGGAAGTTTGATAGGAATGTTATCCATGATGGGAGAAAAAATACCTATACTCTGGAAAAGAATGGTAGAAACCACATGTTACTGTCAATAAAAGAGAATAAAGAAAAGAAAGAAGCCAACACAAGAATACTTCTCATGAGTGGGAAGGAACTCTTGAAGGAGGTCAAGAAAGATCAAGAAATGCAATTTATTATAGTAAGGAAGCCAACAATTATCCTTACCAATACTTTTGTGGATGATTTACCTAAAGAAATCCAAGAATTGTTGGAGAATTTTGTTGACATAGTAGTGGATGAGTTGCCTCACTCATTACCACCTATTAGGAGCATTAGCCACCATATTGACTTGATTATAGGAGTCAATTTTTTGAACAAAGAAGCGTATCGATTGACACCTCGAGAGAATGAAGAAGTTGTGAAGCAAGTTCAGGAGTTGTTGGATAAAGGTTTAGTTAGGGAATGTCTAAGCCCATGTCCAGTGCCAACTGTATTGAGTCCAAAGAAGGTTGGGGGATTGAGAATGAGTACATATTCCAGATCCATCAACAAGATTACCATTAGGTATAGATTTCATTTACTTAGGATGGATGATTTGATGGGTTGTTTGAGTGGAGCAAGTTATTTTTCAAAAATATACTTGAAGAGTGGATATCATCAGATAAGAATGAGAGAGGGAGATGAGTGGAAGACAACATTCAAGACAAATGAAAGTTTTTTTGAATGGCTAGTCATGTCATTTGGATTGACAAATGCTCCA
>SNQJ01S0053907.1:33519-45104 GCA_010110895.2 Picea sitchensis
TATTAGTAATGTTATTTTATTTATGTCAGCTTTAGGCCATTAGTTGTAATTATACCTCCTAGTCTCCTATATATACCAAGGAGACATTTTCATTTTGAATCATCTTGTACTTGAACATTTAAGTCGGGTAAAAGGAGGTTGCCTCCTTGAAGAGGCTTATTATCTGAAATTATCTCTTTTTCAAGGCGTTGAGTACTTTTTCTGAGGTTTTTCTATGCTATATTGATATTTGGTTCTTAACATATGGCATCAGAGCTCAAGGTCTTGGGGTTTCGCTGCTACATCTCAGACACCTTGCCATTTTCACTATAACTTATTTTCTACAATGTTTCATAAGGAACAACTTGGAGGATATTTAGTAGACGGATCAAGGTACATTGGGTTCACAATTCCACTCTTGAGGCCTTATACTTTTGGAGATACATCCTATACAAGATAGGGTTCTAGAATCATCATGAAATGAGTCATTGCGAAATTTTCTCTATAAAACCTTTTCTGTAATGTTTCAGACCCTGAAATCCAGAGGGTATTTACATAAATTAGCAAGGTATATGTGGTACAAAGTTTATCTTTTGGGTCATCTTGAATTTGTAGATACACCTTGTGTAATATAGGGTATCTGACTAGTCCTATTGACTAGTCTCAAGAAGGTGTTCTAGGTAAAACAATCATAAGTTCTTCCTAGAGTATCCAAATTGAGTGGGATTGGTTTCATTGGATCATGGACAGTCTTTAGTATTTTTGGTGCAAGTTTCAGAATTTTATATGAATTATTTTGTGCGGGGGACGCTATACAAGTGAGATCTCCTGGAAAGACCAAAAATCGGCAAGTTGTGGGGAAGTTACTGTAACTTCCACTTGGCACATCCAATTTTGATTAGACTTGTGGAATTGCAGAGAAGAAATATCATAAAACTACATAAAAGAAAGTTTCATACCCAGAAGGGCCGAAACTTGGGAGATCCAATAGAAAAAATATTGTCTAGCAGAACCACCTCAAAATCAAGGTTCAAAATTGATACATGACCAACATGCCACCAAAAAAGGGAACTTCTACACCAAATAAGCCTCCAAAAAATCCTACTTGGACTCTTAATGAAGGTGAAGAAATGTGTAGGGACATAAATGATTTACAAAAGAATATAGTAACAAAAGATGAACTACAAGAGGTGATGGAGGGTTTAAAAGGGGAGATCATGTAAGTATTGAAAAATTTTGTAACAGAGAAGACACCTGAAAGTGAAAATGCATCCCACGAAATTCATGATGAGGACACAAGATTGATATGAGGAAGTTTGATGGCAAGGACCCAATCACATGGATACTTCAGATGGAGCAATTCTTTGACCTCCATAATCTGCCACATACACAAAATGTACGAATTACTTCTTTTTATTTAGAACCTAATCAATTTGTATGGTATCGATGGCTTTGTTATCGCAAATCGAGAATATGGAGGTACGAGTTGTGAGGATTCACAAAATGCGAAATCACAACATAATCACAATCGTTGAGTGGAGAGCCAGTGTGGACCGTTGATCTGATCTGAATATTTCACAATTTTGGGTATCAGAGGACTGGGAGAACGAAGGTGAATCGCATCAGAAGTTCCTGATACACGAAATCTCGATGCGCTTGGAAGGATTGGCCCCAGGTCATAGTGAAGGGTCATATAGATGAAGGATAAGGGAGGAGATAGCATGCGCTAGACCTTTGTCAGAATTTTGGGACTCGAAAGTTTGAAGGATAGAGAGTCTGTTGACTCATATAGCCGATACACGAAATCGCAACACGCCTTTTCAAATAAGCGTGTAGTCACAAGGCATGGTCACGTGGAAAAAGACTTGCACTTAGCACTTGTTCACGCAGGCGAAAGTTTCATAGAGACCTATGGATTTTTTTCTTAGAGGTTTCAGCAGGGAATTGAAGACTATTTCAATTCAGTATTGAGAAGATCCTAGACCGGGAGGTCACGTAGCCCTTGGAGAGGAGGGGTCTGCACCAGTTTGAGGGGGTGTATACTAAGGAGTCGGAGTGAAACCAGGAGTAGATGTCATGGACTGAGTGTTATTTCTTGGACAGTGAGACAACAAGGTAGTTGTGTGATTTGATCTCCCAGAGCTCACCCCCAATGAATCTTCTTTTTTGAAAAGACCTCCCCTATGCCACTTTACCTCGTCCATCGGATTCATTAGTGTCATGACGTCTTCCACTATGTCAGCATTCTCTTCCAAGTCCATGGTGCCAACATTTGTTTAGCACTAAGTTGATGACTAAAACGGGTCGTTAATGTAAATAATGGAAAGACGTGTCAGATAGATGGAACCAATCCCCAAGTTTTAGTAGTAACACTCACACAAATCACAAAATAATGACATTGAGTAGGCTCATCGTCAGAGGGTGAAAAAAATCACCACCACAAGGTAAGTAGGTAACCACTAAAAAAACAAGGTTCAGTTTCCGAGAAAAGTAAAAAAAAATGGGTCCCGTGATCAGAGAAGCTAAGTACTCAATAAATACAACTGTCAGAAACACTAAAGTCAAGGAAGGAAAATAGTGGAAGAGGATATAAGCTAGATGGTTCTAAAAACCGACGGTACTGAACCTTTAGCTCACATCTCAAGCCATAATAAGAAAATCTCTTCGACTAAACGCCATCTATGGCTTGGCCAACCTCGTGGTTGTCACAAATCTGCCATTGTCGATACTCAAAAGTTCCCGCCCAGTTGCAGAGTTTCAAATTTCCCATTCTAGTTAAAACTAGATAAGTTTTGTTATCTTTCTGGTGGTGCAAGGAACTTTTATATATATATATATATATATATATATATATATATATATATATTCCGCTAGAACTTATATGTATATATATAATGGAGTCAACATAAATTGTTATTATTTTTTCATTTTTATTATTAAATTCTTATTTATTATTAATATTTTAATAATTATATTACATGAACATCTCTAGTATTGGAATCTAGAGGACACTGTAAACATTAATTTTCCATATTGAAAATGAATTTAAAAACTAATTAAATATTGAATATTAATATACCCAATCAAGCTTGTGAGTAAATAAATAGAAATTTATCATATCAATAAATATAGAGTATTAACATAAATTTAAAAAAATATATAATTACTTTAATGTAACACAATACATAAAATAAATATATATACTGAAACGCAATTTTCTGTTCACTAAAGGGTATCTTTCATCCCCTTATTCAGATACCTAATTCTATACTTCTTTTTCCTTAAAGAGATTTATAGCTAGAACATTCTTAAGGGTGTTCTTGTGTTTTCAATAAAGATATCCATATCTGGAACAGTGTAAAGGGTANACTAAAGGGTATCTTTCATCCCCTTATTCAGATACCTAATTCTATACTTCTTTTTCCTTAAAGAGATTTATAGCTAGAACATTCTTAAGGGTGTTCTTGTGTTTTCAATAAAGATATCCATATCTGGAACAGTGTAAAGGGTATTTCTCTGATTTAACATGATCAGGGTATTTCTAACTTTTCAATAAAGAGAATTCCTATCTGGAACATTCTAAAGTGTATTTCTATGATTTATCATGATGCCTAGAAAGTAAATTCCGTGACTCTATAAGAGGAAACATGCCCATCATTCAAGAACCCAAATAAAGAGAGAGTGTCTCATCGCAGAACGTATGCATACAATATCTTTGATGGCACTATCGAATTTTCATTTTCAAATATCTAATTTTTCTTTTTTCCCCTTCGAGAAATGGATCGTTCCTGCTTTTATATAGATCCGGAGGGAAATTTTAATGCATCGTTACAGCTGGCTTGAGAAAAATAAAATCTAATAGAATATATTAAGCACGCCCGCGAAAGGTAAATTCGATGCTTCTAAACGAATCTATCTTTTCCCTTTGTTTTTCGTTGCAGATGCTTGCCACGATCCCCGTTCCTTCCATCTGCTGGTATTGTTGTTGGTAGTACTATAACTACTTCCACTCGGTTACCAAGTCTGTCATATGTTAATATTAAACATAATTAAACTTCCACTCGGTTACCGAGTCTGTCATATGTTAATATTAAACATAATTAAACATATTGTTGGTGTATACAAGAAATCAATAATATTAAATATAATTAAATATATTGTTGGTGCATATTCTATGAAAGTAAAGTTTACAAAGGTATACATACACTACTCTTCTTTGGATTTGAACTTGTGACCTCTTAAGAGGAAATACATGTTCTTAACTATTAAGCTCACTCATGTTGTATAAGGGTTGGTGTGGTCAAGACAAGGTGCAATCCCTTGAACTAATAAACAAAAAAAAAATGTTTTAAATATTAAGTTAGTTTTTCAAAATAATGTTTTTTTCCATTAAACCACTTCTTTTTCCATGAAAAAAAAAACTTAATTTTATTCATCCCAAAAAACCAAATTACATTATATAAATTCTTATAGGAACAATTCATTTGTGAAAATGTTCATGATTGCAACCTAGAAGAAAAAACTTCAAGAAATCTCCCTTAATCTCAAAAAAGAGATTACAAAAATTACAACATCCATAAAATTAAAATAAAATCTAAACAATATAAAACAAAAATCCATACAATTATCAAATAAATATTTAATATTTAAACAATATATTTTATACTCGGTCTCAAAAAAGAGATTACAAAAATTACAACATCCATAAAATTAAAATAAAATCTAAACAATATAAAACAAAAATCCATACAATTATCAAATAAATATTTAATATTTAAACAATATATTTTATACTCATTGAAACTTAATTAAATATGAGATAATTAAAAAAATCTAAACATCAAAAAGTAACTTATAACAATTTTCATTTTCTACACATTTAGATGTACACATTTTTAAGAACAATTTTGAAATATAAACATCTAGTAATAAATTTAAACATTTTTAAAAATAATTTTGAAACACAAATATCTAATAATCCATTAATAATATTTTTAGAAAAATCCATCTGAAAATAATTCATTGGAGCCTATGGTAAAGATGAATGTCCTTTTATGCCATCCAATATTTCAAATCTATTTTCATTTATGATGATTATGACCATTCTCATTATGAAAATTTAGAATGGTAAAAGGAAGAATAATGAAGTTGTCAAATATCATATTTTTATTTAATTAATTCATTGGAGCTTTTCATAAAGATGAATATTCTTTTATGCAATCTAATATTTTGAATCTATTTTCATTTGTGATTATTCTTGGAAATTGTAATTACAAGTTAGTGAGATCTTAACGTTATCGTTGATTTGTCTGTTAGTAGAAATCTATCAGTAGTCAAAATGTCAGTTAGACAGTCTGACGATTCTATAAGTGCAAAGTCGCATACTTACTTAAAAGTCAGTCGGCAAGCAGGAGAACTATAAATGAATCTGAATTCTATCTTCTCGAATTAAATTAAGTAGTTGAAGAGTCAGTCGTAATAATGGTTGAGTTAAATGTTGAGTCAGTCTTAGCTTCTGAAGGAAGTTTATATAAGTCCGAGCTTCTTAGTTAGAAAAAGGTAGATAGATAGAGACATAGAGAAAAGGCGAGAGGGATGCAAAGAAGTAATTCAAGAACCATCAGCAACTGAAGAGTTGACAGAAAAAATTATTAGAGCCGAAGCTCATTTTGTCACTGTATTTTGTAATCTGAGGGCACTGTGCCGAAGTTCATTAATATCAAGTATTTTGTATTTCTGACAAGTTTTCTGTGTTATTTCTCTATTATATTTTTCATTTGTATATCATTCTTTTTAGTGTGTGTATTCACAGCGCGCAACAATCTGGAAGTCTGTACACTACGTAGTGATCTTGAGAACTTTTTCATGTAGCCTGTTTGGGGCACATTACTTTAAACTACATTGCGCAGAGTAGACTGCGTGCATCCCACCTTTTTCCCTTCAAATTGGTATCAGAGTAGGTTGTACCAGAATGAGTTTGTCAAACCAGAAACTCTATTGAAAGTGAAAAATGGATTCTACTTCAAATCTGCAACCTCCCACTTTTACAGGCAAGAACTATGAGATGTGGTCCTTGACCATGAAGGATTTGTTCTGAGGTCAAGATGTATGGGACATGGTAAAAAATGGTTATGTTGAACTGACAGATCAGGCAACATATAACGCCCTCACACAAGATGATAAAGATGTCTTGAAAGAACAAAGGAAGAAGGATGGAAAGGCATTGTTTTATATACATCAAGCCATGCATGAGAGCATACTTCCAAGAGTTGCATCAACAAATCAAGCCAAGGAACCATGGGATATATTACAAACCTCTTATCAAGGTATGGATAAAGTAAAAACTACAAAACTTCAGATTCTTAGAAGAGATTTTGAAACTATGTCAATGAAAGATTCAGACACGGTAGATTCTTTCTACACACATGTCATTGGACTGATAAATCAAATTAAGTCTCATGGTAAAATCATAGATGATAAAAAGGTTGTTGAGAAAGTTCTTAGAAGTCTTCCTCCTAAATTTGATACTCTAGTTGTAACTCTAGAAGAAGGAAAAGATCCGAGTCAATTCAGTCTAGATGAACTACAAGCTTCCCTCGTCAATCATGAACATATATTGAACATGTCAAATATGTCATTAGAAAACACTTTTTCCACACATTCATCTAAATGTTGTGGAAGAGGAAGGGGGAGAGCTAAATCTAGAGGCAGAGGGAGAACTTATAATAGAAGTGGATGCAGTAGAAATCCTGGAAATACTGGCGGAAGAGGTCAAAATCCAAGTACCGGCCAATCAACTTGTCAAAGAACTGAAAAACCAAAGATTCAATGCCATTACTGTAAAAAGTATGGACATTACGCATATGAGTGCAGAAAGAGATAGTATAATCAGAACAAGCAAAGTCAAGAATAACCACACAACACAAATAACCAAAATCGACCTAGGCTTATGGCGCACATTGTATCTATGTCTGGGGCAGAAGAAATGTCTAATATAGTGTCACCAATTGAATGCAATGTTGCTCAAGCAAGTCCATGTGACATATAGTATTTACATTCAGGCTGCAGTAACCACATAACAAGAAACATATAATTGTTTTCTAGCTTGGATTAGTCAGTCCCGACCAAGGTTACACTTGGAATAGATATCCAAGTCACTATATTAGGCAAAGGTAGTATAAATTGCCACCAGACAAGGAGAAGAGAGAGTTATCTATGATGTATATTATGTTTCTGGTCTGAAGCATAATCTGATGAGTACAGGACAATTGTTAAAAAAATGATACATAATCTACATGGAAGATAATCACTGTGTGATTATGGATAAAATCCCAAGCAATTTACTTATTGGAAAAATACAGATGACAAGTAATAGAATGTTCCCATTGACATTAAATCCAGTCAAGAAGATTAACATAGCGCAAATTGTTGACAAAAGAAAAAGTGCATAGTTATACACTGCATTTACAGCATAAAGCACATACAGTACTAATGAAGAAAATAGTGCACGTGGTATCAATAAAGGAGAAAATGGCGCAAAAATGAAGGCATCATTCCAATCTGAAACATAGGATCACTCTTGGCTATGGCATTTTATATTTGGACATTTGAACTTTGGAGTTATGAAACTATTACATGAAAAGGATATGGTAAAAGGCTTACCATTGATTGGAAAATCAGAAAGAATATGTGAAGGCTACATATTTAGCAATCAACATAGAGAATCATTTCTACTTGGAAAGTCTTATAGAGAAAAAGCTCCACTGGAAATAATACATTCTGATATTTGTGGACCAATGCAAACTCCGTCTATAGGAGGAATTATTTATTTTCTAACATTCATTGATGATTTCTCAAGAAAGACATGGATTTATTTTCTAAAGCATAAATCTGATGCATTAGGTTGTTTTCAGCAGTTTAAATCACTTGTGGAGAAACCGAGTGATTATTACATCAAGTGTCTAAGAACAGATAGAGGAGGAGAATACATGTCAAGAGAATTTCATAACTTTTGTAAAGATCATGGCATCTACAAGTAATTTACCACGCGATACACACCACAACAGAATTGTGTCGCAGAAAGAAAGAACAGAACCATGATGGAAATGGTGCGCAATATGTTGACAACCAAACATTTGTCAAATGAGTGTTGGGTTAAGGCAGTAGCAACTGCAGTATAGATCTTCAATAGATGTCTGACAAAGAGTGTGAAGAATAGAATTCCTCAGGGAGCATGGACAGGATCAAAGCATAATGTGGCACATTTAAGAGTTTTTGGTTCTGTCTCATACGCACATGTTCTAGATGAATTGAGAAGGAAGATGGACAATAGAGGATAAAAATGTATATTTTGTAGGTATTCTAAAGAAACAAAAGGATGTACAAGCTGTATGACCCAGTCAGAAGAAAAGTCATAATCAACCGTGATGTTCAGTTCGTAGAGAATGAAGCAGGGGATGGAACCATAGAAAAGAAAGTAAAGATAATTGACACAATGGAGCATAATGACACATAGGATTAAGTGTTTCAAACACCATACACAAGACAGTGCACAACTCCGTCTACACATGGCACTGCAACGCAAATTACCATGTTGAATACTCTGGTAAGAACAACAAGTGCGCAGTCCACACCTAGAGAGAAGCCAACACCAACAAGCAGTCTAAATACTTCTACTTCTCCATATCCAACATTAGCAAGTTTGTTACCAAGAAAGACAAGAATTTTGTGAAACATTTATAATGAAGACACAATAAATTCATTTTCAGTCTTTGCCTTGTTTTCACAAATAGATGATCCATTAACTTTTGAAGAAGCTGTCAAAGAGGAAGTATGGGCACAAGCCATGGATGAAGAAATCAGGTGCATAGAAAATAATCAAACATGGAAATTGATAGATGTTCCTAATGATAAGGATGTCATAAGTGTCAAGTGGGTTTATAAAACCAAGCAAGATGCAGAAGGAAAAGTACATAAGTACAAGGAAAGATTAGTTGTGAGAGGATTTACACAAAAACCTGGAATTGATTACAATGAAACATTTGCACCAGTTGCGTGCATGGACACAGTCAGAATTGTGTTAGCAATTGCCACGCAATACAAATGGCAAGTTTATCCTATGGATGTAAAGTCAACATTCTTGAATGGAAACTTAGATGAAGAATTATATGTGGAACAACCATAAGGTTATGAGGTTCCAGGACAAGAAAACAAAGTATACAGATTAAACAAAGCACTATATGGATTAAGGCAAGCTCTGAGATCTTGGTACAATCACATAGATTCCTATCTCACACAGAATGGATTTCAGAGAAGTGAAAATGAGCCAACATTGTACATTAAATCAAATTAGCAAGGTAATGTGTTAATTGTTTGTTTATATGTGGATGATTTGATATTCATGGGTAATTTTGGCATAGAAGAGTTAAAGTCAGTCATGAAGGATGAATTTGAAATGACTGATTTGGAGCTTATGAGATATTTTCCGGGAATAGAAGCGCACCAGTCCAAAACTGGTATATTTATATCACGGTCCAAGTATGCACATGAAATATTAAAGAGATTTAATATGATAAACTCGAAAGCAGCACCAACCCTTGTCATAACAGGATTAAAGCTGAGCAAGGAAGATAGAGGGTCCAAAGTGGATTCCACACAGTTTAAAAGACTGGTGGGTAGTCTTATGTATCTAACAGGAGTAGGACCTGATATTATGTATGGAGTGAGCCTAATCTCAAGGTTCATGGAAACTCCAAAAGAATCACATTGGAAAGCGGGAAAGAGAATCCTAAGATATGTGAATGGAACAAAAGATTTTGGCATAAAGTACTCCACTTCAGAAAATTTCAAACTCATTGGATACACTGAAAGTGATTGTGGAGGCAATATTGATGACAGGAAAAGTACCTTTGGGTACACATTTCATTTTGGAATAGGTATTGTATCATGTGCATCAAGGAAGCAACCCATAGTGGCACTTTATTCAGTATAAGTAGAGTACGTCGCAGCCACAAGCACAACTTGTCAAGTAGTATGGATGAGAAGGATGTTAAGAGATTTGTTGAAGGAACAACAGGAACCGACTACAATTTTCTGTGACAACAATTCAACCATCATGTTATCAAAGAATCATGTGTTTCATAAGAAAACCAAGCACATTGATACAAGGTATGATTTCATCGGATAATTAGTGAATAACGAAGAGATCTGCTTAGAATTTTCCAGGTCAAAAGAACAAATTGCAGACATTTTTACAAAGGCTTTGGAAAGAGATTCATTTCAGCATCTGTGCAGTAATCTGGGAGTCCGCGCAGTAACAAATGACTGACAGTAAAATGAAAATTCAAATTTTGATGATATTTTCTCTTGTAACTCCACCAACTTATAATTAAGGGGGAGTGTTGGAAATTGTAATTACAAGTTGGTGAGATCTTCACGTCACCACCAATTTGTCTGCTAGTCGAAATCTTTCAGTAGTCAAAATGATAGTTAGACCATCTGACAAGTCTGCAAGTGCAAAGTCGCATACTTACTCAAAACTCAGTTGGCGCACAGGAGAACTATAAATGAAGACGAATTCTATCTTCTCGAATTAAATTAAGTAGTTGAAGAGTCAATCGTAATAATAGTTGAGTTAAATGTTGAGTCGGTCTTAGCTTCTGAAGGAAGTTTATATAAGTCTGAGTTTCTTAGTTAGAAAAGGTCTATAGATAGAGACATAGAGAAAAGGATAGAGGGATGCAGAGAAGTAATTGAATAACCAATAGCAGCTAGAGAGTTGACAAAAGAAGTATTAGAGATGAAGCTCATTTTGACATTGTATTTTGTAATTCGAGGGCACTGCACTGAAGTTCATTAATATTAAGTATTTTGTATTTATGATAAGTTTCTATGTTATTTCTCTATCATATTCTTCTTTCGTAAATCATTCTATTTAGTGCGTGTATTCACAGCATGCAACAATTTGGCAATTTGTGCACTACGCAGTGATCTTGAAAACTCTGTCGCGTAGCCTGTTTCGTGCGCAGTATTTTAAACTGCGTTGTGCAGAGTAGACTACGTGCATCCCACCTTTTTCCCTTCAATCATTATGACCATTCTCATTATGAAAATTTCTAATAGTCAAAAGGAGATTAATGAAGTTCTAAAATATTACATTTTTACTTAATTAGTCCATTAGAACTCGTAAAGATGAATGTTCTTTTATACCATCGAATATTTCAAAGTTATTCTCATTTGTGATCATTATGACAATTCTTATTATGAACATTTAGAATGGTCAAAAGGAGAGTAATGAAGTTGCGAAATATCACATTTTTATTCAATTAGTGTAGTACATAAAGCTTTTAGTGGATTTTTTTTTTTTTGAAATGAAATATATATATTTTTTACCTCATTTAAGTTATACATTGTAAAATATGAATTATTTAAATTATTTATATACATGCATATGATTTTATCTTTCTTTAGTTGTTAAATGTTTAGTTTCCGGATCAATTACAATAATATGTTTGTTAAAAATTTAACATATCACTTGAGAGAATTCAACTTAGGTGGGGAGAATAATAAATTTCCCTCTAGCCACCCAAGCTAAACCAAATTTAATA